>CAUYPK010081738.1:0-29529 GCA_963574355.1 Loris lydekkerianus
CCACCTATCCCTCTCCCTCTACCCCCCTCGCCCCTCCCTCCCCTCCCTTTCCCCCTTCCCCCTATTCTTAGGTTATAACTGGGTTATAGCTTTCATGTGAAAGCCTTAAATTAGTTTCATAGTAGGGCTGAGTACATTGGGTACTTTTTCTTCCATTCTTGAGATACTTTACTAAGAAGAATATTTTCCAGCTCCATTGATGTAAACATAAAAGAGGTAAAGTCTCCATCTTTCTTTAAGGCTGCATAATATTCCATGGTGTACATATACCACAATTTATTAATCCATTCGTGGATCAATGGGCACTTGGGCTTTTTCCATGACTTAGCAATTATGAATAGGGCTGCAACCGGCTATTTTTTGGTTACAGCCATCATTGTTGTTCGGTGGGCCGGGCTGGATTTGAACCCGCCAGCTCAGGTTGGGGCCTTAGCTGCTTGAGCCATAGGCACCTAGCCGAGGGGGTTAATTAGAAGGATTGCCCTCCTCCCCCTCAACTCAAGCCTTTGCTGGGGAAGTAGAGACTCCTGGGCTCTCGCTTTCCTTGGTCAGAGGTGACCTGCTTACCTCGTTGTGGCAGAAAGGCCCTTGTAAGATGTAGTGTGCATCCTTATTTGTGCAGATTACTTCAGGTCCCAGCCTGGCAGGGTCTGGCGGCACTGTGGTGGTGTTTTTATTGCCGTGGTCACATCTGCTTTTAAAGTGCTCTTGCAGTGTGAGGCCGTGCGCAGCTGTGTGCACAGCCCATTGCCCTAGCATGGACTTTCTGAGATAAAATGTGGGAGGGCACTCCTCTGAGTACTGACCGTGTGCCAGGCATGTTCCTAAGCACTTCATCCATAGCTATCCTCACAGCAGCCTGAGGAGAAGTACCCAGGACCATTTTGCAGTTGAAGAAAGCGAGATGTGGGGCGATGAGTAAGTAATTCACCAAAGGTTGCAGAGCTAGGATTCAAACTCAGGCTGTCTGCCACCAGCTGCTGTTGCTCCTGCCCCTATGCTCAGCTTCCCGCCTCCATGCAGTGGAGGAGTGGGGACTGCCAGGACACGGCGGTCCCCTTGAGGAAAGGAGTAAGGGGCAGCAGTTGCTTGGTGTGCAACCCAAGAGAAGCATGGAGTACAGCCCTTTATCCTGGAAATCGTCAGGGTATTTGATGGCACAAGACAAGTTAGTATGGAAGCATAGCTTGCTATAACTGTGAGGTGGGTGGTGGCAGGCAGGCTGCTGACGGACAGAGAAGATAGATCTCTTAGGTAGAGAGAGAGAAAAGGAGAAAGTGGCATATCAGATCCTCCTGCGTCTCCTACTAGTACCAAAGTGCTTTCTGTTGTAAAAACAAATATCTTGTAAGCGACATGAGGTTCTTACAACTTAAGAAGTCCCTACTTGCTAGGCTGAGAGTAACTGGCATTTTACTATGTAGAGTTGTCCCCCGGCCCCTCTGTCTGGGGTATTTCACTTTGATACAAGGCCAAGAAGTCATTTCCACACCCCCCTCCATCAGAATAGGGACATGTGCGTGGCGTGGGCGCCAGATGGGGTTAGAGAAAACATGCATATCCATTTGTGGTGGAGGAGTATTGGCAGTGTTCTCTTGAGGCATCATCGTCCTCATTCTTTCTCGTACACACGGAACCCTTACTATGTATGAAACAGTATACTGAGTGTTGCCATGGATTAATCCAGTTCTCACAGCAGCAGTATGAAGTGGTATTGGCTTTCCTCATTTTCTCCATAGGAAACTGAGGCTCTGAGAGGTGACGTAGCACGTTGAAGGTCACCGAACTGGTATATAGTAGAGTTGGGATTTGAACCCAGGTAGTCTGGCTCCAGAACCACATTCCTGACCATTTTATCTCCACCATCCCGTCCTCCACCAAACCAGAAGCATTGACTAAAGATTTGGCAACCAGTGAGGAACAGACCCAAGTGGGAGATGTTGGTTCTTGGGGCTGCCCCCCTTTGCAGTGAAAGTGGTTATATGGAGGCTGTTTGAGCCAGTAAGTGCGTCTGATTTAACATGCAGAGCCATTCCTGGTGTGTTGTGTAAACTAGGACAGAGCCAGTCTTCCTTCTTGCCCTTTTTTGCTCATTTCTCCTGGCGGTTGGCACCATCAACTTTATGTTTTGTCTATACACACACAGTTACAGCTCCACCATTTTTTTTTTTTTAATTGAGGCCAAATATACGTAACATAAAATTTACCATTTAACCGTTTTCTGCTTCTCAACTTTAAGGTTCTTGAAGGCAGGCATGGCGTCTTACCACCTTCTCTCCCTAAAGCACTTTGATCAGAGTGTTATAAATCACAGCTAATTAAGCCTGGTTGGATTACATAGCCCAGCTGGGTCAGCCGTTAATTGGTTAGAAAATTCACTGTTCTGAGATTTAGAAAAATGAAAGATAAAGTTTTAACATCCCCTTCCTTCCTTCTTTTCTTCCTTCCTTCCTCCCTCCCTCCCTCCCTTCCCTCCCTCCCTTCCTCCTTCCCTCCTTCCCTCCTTCCTTCCTCCGCCAGGGTCTCATTCTGGGCTTAAGTGCCATGGCATCAGGCTAGCTCACAGCAACCTCAAATTCCTGGGTTAAAGGGATCCTCCTGCCTCAGCCTCCTGAGTAGCTGAGATTACAGGCAAATGCCTCAATACCAGTCTCATTTTTCTATTATTTTGTAGAGATGGGATCTAGCTCTTGCTTAGGCTGGTCCTGAACTCCTGGTCTCAAGCCATCCTTCTGCTTTAGCCTTCCAAAGTGCTAAGATTATAGTCATGAGACACCACCTCAGGCCTTTTTAATTTTTTTTCTTAAAACATGGTCTCTGTTCTCCCTGGCTGTGGAGAACAGCCCAGACATGAATATAGCTCACTGAAACCTCAAACTTCTGGGTTCAAGCAGTCCTCTTGAATACCTGGTACTACAGACACCCACCATACCACCTGGCTAATTTTTTCTAATTTTAGTATAGATGGCGTCTTGCTCTTGCTCAGGCTGGTGTTGAACTCCTGAGCTCAAGCAATCCACCCACCTTGGCCACTCGAAGTACTGAGATTACAGGGGTGGGCCATTTACTGTGCCTGGCCTAGTCTAGTCCTTTTCTTTTAATACAGCCTAGAGTAAGGGCCTACAAGGAAGGCATGCAGTTTATTTAACTCATGGCTTTGTCCTCAGAAGCAGAGTGGACACATTATTTTCTAAACCTCACATTCTTATGACCCTTGGGGCATAGTTTCTAAAATCCAGCATCATAATTGCAAAGCCATTAGGAGGGCTTTGAATTCTCATAAGCTGGTGACAGCCTGGCCCAGACCACCCACATCTTCCTTGGTCTCACAGTCTGTTTCAGCTCCAGGCATAGGAGAGATGGGAAGGTGGGGAGGATCGGGGATCAAAGGCAGTGTCAGATAAAGGAAGAAGAGCTCTAATTCCACTAGCACTTGGTTTGAGTCATTTATTCTGCAATTTCAAGAGCATTCTGGGCCCCCAAGGAACTAAGGAGGAATCTTAATCATGAAAAAGTCATTCATTCATTCATTCATTCATTTTTATAGTTTTAAAGAAAGAAAGTTTATTTTGCTTCTTAAGGGTGGGAAGGGCATGGCACCAGAGAGCGAGAGAAACTTAAAAAGCCATTTAAACAGCTGGACTTGATTGCTTAGCTGTCTGGCCCCCTCTCTGACCCAGGGCAGTGTTTTCTTTCTCTCTTCCTTTCATTCATTTCTTCTTCTGTCTGCTCACCCACCATTTTTTGAATATATAACATGCCAAACACTGTCTTGGCCAACAAAGACCTTTATACAAGGCCATGAAAATTTCAATCACAGATCAAATCACACTCTGGCAATCATGCCTCAGGAGCAAAGGGAGCAAAGATTTGGTCTTCACTCTGGGGATATGAGGACATCGTCCTTCCGAAGCATTTAGAACATGGCGCCGGGATAACAACTGCAATAATAATACTTGGTGTTAATAATAGCGGCTAACATTTATTATCTGATCTTCGCTAGGCCTGATTCTAAGCACCGTATGTAACTCATCTGTTCTTCACAAAAGTTCTGTGAGGTGGATGTTTTGTTATCCCCATTTCACAAATAAGGAAACCAAGAGAAATTATTAGGTAGCTTGCTTGAGGTCACCACGCAGATCCCCAGAGCAGACTTCAACCCGGGCAGTCTGGCTCCAGAGCTTGTGCTAAGTAACCTCCACATTCTGCCTTGACCTTGGAGGTTGGCACAAGGGGATTTCTCTCTGAGATTTTGCATATCATGGGCTTTGGTCATGTTTGGTTAGGAAGGATGGGGACACTTTTAAGGATCTGTTCTCAAAAGCAGCTCACAGAAAGGACGGTTTGGACTGTGGTCAGCATTTGGTGGAAGGGCAGGAGTAGGGTTTTCCTGAGAAGGCTCCAGCTGACCTGGCCGAGGAGTTTACTGATTAATCCTACATCTGTGTTAGCTTTGGCCTGATCCCACTGATTTGCAGCAGCTGTTGAGAAATAAAAGCTTAGAGCCCAGTCAAGTGCAAGACCCAGTCCTTAGCATGGGAGGCAGATTCTGTGTCACCCTCAGGAGCAGGGACTTCTCAGAAATCACCATTGTGCATTTCCCTGCAGCATCTGTGGGTGCTGACTAATCCCACATTAGCCCAGCTTTCTTGTGCGTGTTGTTAGAGTTCGCCTGTTCCCCATCCTGCCCCTGATATTGCTTCATTGTTTCCTGGGTCACCGTGGAAGCTTTTCTTTCGGGCATTCCTGGGATGATAGTTCCAGCCACAACCTTGGAATCTTTAACCAGACCCAGTTGCCAGGCCAAGGAATGGGAACTTTCAAGTAACTGGATAGCCTGTTTTGTCATCCTTTTTGATTTTTGCTAAGTTGAGCTAATGTCGTCTATTTTTTTCTGTTTCATCTTTGTGGCCTTGCTTCTGTATTTGGTGAACTGAGCATCAACACTTAAGAATCCTGAGTGTTGGGGTTTGGCTGCAACATCTCCTGTTGGAGTTACCTGGCCTCAGGGTAGTTAGGGAAGAATGCAGTGCAGCAAGTTGAAGACTTCATCACAATGAACTTCTCGTGGACGTTTTGCCAGGATGCTTACTGGGAAGAGCAAACACCGGATGCTGAAAGTCATTGGTCTTTCCCAGCTGTAGCAGCGCCAATCAGTGCAGCCCTTCTAAAGGGTTAAGTTGCTTTTTGCCTTTTTGAGGACCAGTAAAATGTAAACTCTCGCCCTCACCCCAGTCTCTGGGTTCAAAGTCTTCTGAGACAGCCAGGAACTGCCTGACTCAACTCCTTCTCCCCCCTACGCTCTTTTGTACCAGACTATACTGTATTTCACACTTCAGTCTTCCGAGCCAGAAGGTGAGGAAATGAAGTAGGAATTTCTTTCAGGATCCCATGTGATGCTGGAATTCTCTTAAGTAAAGAGAAAGCAAAATCTATGGAGTCAGCTAAAAAAAAAAATCCCAGATGCCCCTTTCAAATCTGGAAATCCATTGTCGGGGCACAGCGGCTCATACCTGTAACCCTAGCATTCTGGGAGGCCGAGGCGGGTTGGTTGATTTGAACTCAGCCTGAACAAGAGCAAGACTCGGTCTCTACTAAAAATAGAAAAAACTAGCCAGGCATCGTGGTGGGTACCTATAGTTCCAGGAGGCTTAGGCCAGAGTTTGAGGTTGCTATAAGCTATGACTTCACAGCGCTCTACGCAGGGCAACAGAATGAGACTCTTGTTTCCTTAAAAAAAAAAAAATCTATCTACCTATCTATCTATCTATCTACATCCAAAAACAGGAGAGGGGAAGGAGATGGCAAACAGACCACATAAGATCGGGCAAAAAATATGTTTTGCTGAAGGTGCTTATGGCAAAAACACCACTTGCCATAAAAAGAAATCACCATTCTCTTGAGTAGTTTCATATACAGCCCACTAACTATTAATATATGTTTGATTGATTAAAATATAGGGGAAAGAAAATGATTGTTGAAGAGGATACTGATAAGAAGAGGAAATAAGCATCAATTGAATTAAAATACTAGCAGTGCCTTTCATGTGTGCAGGCTTGACAGTCATCGAGATCTGACAATTAAGTTCTTGAACTCAGCCTAGAAAAAATGCTACCTACCTCATTACTGAATGTCACTACAACCGCCTTCGGAGTAGTCCCCTTTGGCCATCTGTGACCATAGTGATATTCAGCAGTGAGGCGTGTAGCACCTTTTCCAGGATAAGTTCAAGAACTTACTGTCTGACTTTGTGCATCACCTCACTTTAAGTCTCATGTTCAACCTACGGTGGGAGCATTCCTGGGCGAGGAGAGGGGGCATAAAGTCTGGAGCCCTGTCACCTCCTGATGTCTAATGAGGGGTTGTGGCCAGGATATAAGTCCAGCCTCCCTGAAGCCTCTTTGCTTTCTGCACTACCCTGCTTTCCTCCCTAGAAGGAACTTTGAGATAACAAGGACGTGCTGATGGCAAATGCTCTATGTAACAGCAAGTAACAGGGTAAACGCATTTCTTGGGGGGAAATGCTTTAAAAAAAAGTGTAGTTAGCTCTTAGTCCGGTGGTTCTGATATTCACCATTCTGTAGGCTAAGGGATGACTTGCTCTTCAGCATCAGCTCTGCATGAGTTCAGGAGCAGAGCCCAGCAGGGGAGGGTTCTTTTTTTATCATCTACTCTTCACTATTGCATTGTCTTAGGTTTTAGGCAAATGCTGATTGGGTTGGAGGGAATTTTAACAGCAGGAATAATGATAGAGTAATATTGTAGCTCTCCCAGTTGAGTCAAGGTCAGGACATGCACTGCAGTGAACTCTTAAGACAAGGGGGTCTTTATTTGAGGTCCGCAGACCTCCTGTGATCAGATAGGTTCCACTAGCCAGCTTCAAGGGATTCATGAAGTCTGTCAAATTATACACAGGTTTCATTGTGTATGTGCATTGTTCTCTGGTGAAAGGATCCACAGCTTTTGTCCTCAGTGACTGTCACACAAAAATAACCATGAAGCCAGTGTTTTCAGGGGCCCTTTTGGAAATCTTTGGGTGGACTTGAGGTGTTACACACACGCATGGAAATGCACAGAGGTGAATTTTGGTGATCACTTCTTTAAGCTCAAGCATTTATTATTTCCAGTCAGCATATATTTGAGAATCCTCAAATGTAAGAATAACTTTCTGACACGGGGACCGAAATTGCTAAATCGGAATAATTATTCCTGTGCTGTTCACTGTTGGAGAGCCGAGGAACCTTCCTTGCTGCCGCCTGTGAAAGTCCCATGACAGTCCACAGACATAGCTCCCTGATGACTACATAAGTTCCTAAATAAATCACTATCATGTGAAATTAGACCAAGATGGATTGCTCTTTAAAAGGATTAATTTTTCAGTGTCATATTTGGTATAGAATTTTTTTTTCCTCTCTAATCCAGTGGGTCTTTACTTGGAAATGAAGATCCAGCAACGAATGGATAAAACACAAGCCAAGACCTCCTGTTTTCCTGAAACACAGTGGGACACAGAAAGGAGGATCTTTAGGTAGGGAGGAAAAATAAGGCTCATAGGCTTGGTGCCTGTGGCTTACGCTAGCTAAGGCGCCAGCCACATACACCTGAGCTGGCGGGTTCAAATCCAGCCAGGGCCCGCCAAACAACAATGATGGCTGCAACAACAACAACAAAAATAGCCGGGCATTGTGGCGGGTGCCTGTAGTCCCAGCTACTTGGGAGGCAGAGGCAGGAGAATCACTTGAACCCAGGAGTTGGAGGTTGCTGTGAGCTGTGATGCCACAGCACTCTTACCCAGGGCGACAGCTTGAGGCTCTGTCTCAAAAAAAAAAATAAAAAAAATAAATAAATAATAATAAGGCTAATAGTAAAATTTTTTACCCCTCCAAGGAGGATTCTTAGAGGAAAAAATATATCTGTGGTGATTTGGGGCAGGGCACGGAGGGGCGTTAAAATTCCTTTGCCTATAGGAGGGACCCAGAAGAAACTGGGTTCTTCCTTTTCTGGGAAGTGGAGGACGGCATCTCTACTGAGCATTTAGAGGTGTGGCTGCCCACATCATTCCTTAAAAAGTATCTACCCAAGCTTAAATCACATGCTTACATTTCAAGTATAATACGTGTGCCCATATATAAACCACTCTATTACAATCATGTGCATCTGCTAGTTTTATATTTAAGGTTCACAGGCTGCAGTTTACTTCAGGAAATAGTCTAGCTACCTGAAAACAGAATCTTATTTCAAGATATTATTGTTTGTGGGATCCCCAAGTGCCGAGGGAAAATATGATCCTAGTGATCCCCAGAGGATTTCTTCTAATAAGGCAAGAATAGTTTGACCTTAGAACAGCTACTATTAAAAGAAACAACAGTAGGTTAAAAAAAAAAATCATAAATAGCCTTCTATCCCTGATAAGACTTTTGGCCAAAAGGTTATGGGATACTATTTTTTTTTTTTTTTTTTTGAGACAGAGCCTCAAGCTGTCACCCTGGGTAGAGTTCAGTGGCATCACGGCTCACAGCAACTTCCAGCTCCTGGGCTTAAGCGATTCTCATGTCTCAGCCTCCCAAGTAGCTGGGACCACAGGCACCCACCACAACACCCGGCTATTTTTTTGGTTTTAGCTGTCGTTGTTTGGCGGGCCCAGGCTGGATTCTAACCCGCCAGATCTGGTGTATGTGGCTGGCGGCTTAGCTGCTTGAGCCACAGGCACTGAGCCAGGAGACTACTTTTTTTTTCTTTTTTTTTTTTTTCAGAGACAAAGTCTCACTTTATCACCCACGGTAGAGTGCCGCGGCATCACAACTCAACAGCAACCTCCAGCTTTTGGGCTTAGGCGATTACTCTTGCCTCAGCCTCCCGAGCAGCTGGGACTACAGGCGCCCACCACAATGCCCGGCTATTTTTTGTTGCAGTTTGGCCGGGGCTGGGTTTGAAACCATCACCCTTGGTATATGGGGCTGGCGCCCTACTCACTGAGCCACAGGTGCCACTCCTATTTTTTTTTCTTAACATGTTAAAGAATTGAATCTGCCTCAAACCAATGGCTAATACTGTATTTGATAACAAGATGTTACTGATATATTCATCATTGTCAGATAGAAGAATTCTTGCTAATGAGTATTGTTCTCAAAGTTCTAGCCAATATAGTTCTATAAGAAAAGGAAATACAGGGCCAGGCACAGTGGCTCACGCCTGCAATCCTAGCACTCTGGGAGTCCGAAGTGGGTGGATTGCTTAAGCTTATGAGTTCAAGATCAGCTTGGAAGAGTGAGACCCTGTCTCTACTAAAAAAAAAAAAATGAAAAACTGAAGCAAGAGGATTGCTTGAGCCCAAGAGTTCAAGGTATGATGCCACAGCACTTTATCCAGGGTGACAGAGTGAAACTGTCTCAAAAAAAAAAAGTAAAGGAAATGCAGTTGACTTTTGAACAAAGCAAATTTAAACCATGTGGGTCTACTTGAATTTTTTGCCTCTACCCCTGAATCGGGAAGACCAAACCCTCGTCTTCTCCTCCGCCTCCTCAACGTGAAGACTACAAGGATGAAGACCTTTATGATGATCCATCTCCACTTAATGAATAGTATATTTTGTTTTCTTTACGATTTTCTTTAACAGCACTTTCTTTTCTCTAGCTTAGTTTATTATAAGAATAAAATATACAGGCTGGATAGGATCTGTAATCCTACCACTCTGGGAGGCTGAGGTGGGAAGATTGCTTGAGCCTAGGAGTTTGAGACCAGTCTCAGCAAGGGCAAGACCTCACCGCTACAAAAACCAGAAAAATTAGCCAGGTGTGGTAGTGCACACCTGTAGTCCCAGTTACTGGGGAGGCCAAGGCAGGAAAATTGCTTGAACGCAAGAGTTTGAGGTTATAGTGAGCTATGCTGGACTCTATCCAGGGTAAAAGAGCAATAGAGGACCATTCTGTCTTAAAAAAAAAAAAAAAAAAAAAAAAGGCTGGGCAGGGTGGCTCGCACCTATAATCCTAGCACTCTGGGAAGTCAAGGCAGGAGGATCACTTGCGCTCAGGAGTTTTAGACCAGCCTGAGCAAATTGAGATTCTATATCTACTAAAAATAGAAAAACTAGTCGGATGTTATGGTGGGCACTGGCAGTCCCAAGCTACTCAGGAGGCAGAGGCAAGAGGATTGCTGGAGCCTAGGAGTTCAAGGTAGCTGTGAGCTAGGCTTAGGCCATGACACTGTAGCTTGAGCAACAGCGTAAGACTGTCTCAAAAAAAAGTGTATAATACATATAAAATTTACAACATACAAACAAACAGTGGGCTAATTAGTAGTTAAGTTTTGGAGGGAGTTAAAAGTTATATACAGGTTTGTGACTATGCAGGGGGTTACCCCTAACTTCAACATTGTTTAAGGGTCTACTGGAGGTGGTATAACTGTTGCAAAGTAGAGTTGTCTTTACTTGCAAATAGCATGGCTTTCTATTACTAAAAATCCCAACCCCCTCAAGGTCATCAGTGACTTTCTGCGCCATATATACTGGTCAGTTCTCTGTCCTCACTTTCTCAGCCTCTCGGCAGCATCCGATGTAGTCGCCTGCTCCCTCCATTCCAAGGCCCTGTCTTCACCTGGCCTTTGGGATGCCAGAGTCTCTTCATTCCGCTCTTCCATCTCTAGTACTCCTGCTCGGCCTCCTACGGCTGTGGGCCCCAGCTGTGCCCTGGTACCTCTCCTTGGATGATTTCATCCCTGCCCGTGACCTTTGACATCTTCTAGTCACCCATGATCCCTGTTTTACATCTCAAGTTCCTTCTCCCCAGGGTCTAGCTGTGCAAATGCAGGTGCCGACTTGAAATCTTCCCCTTGCACATCCGAGAGGCCCCCACGATTGGCCTCTGGACTTTCCCCTCACAAACTTGCTCCTCCTCCACAGATTCTCATCTTGGTTAAGGGAAGCCCTGTTGACATATTTGCTCCAGTCCCCAGACTGTACATCCTTTTTTTTGAGACAGAGTCTCACTATGTCACCCGTGGTAGAGTGCTGTGGCATCATAGCTCACAGCAACCTCAAACTCTTGGGCTTAAGCGATTCTCTTGCCTCAGCCTCCTAAGTAGCTGGGACTACAGGCGCCTGCCACAACACCCAGCTATTTTTTTGTTGTTGTTGCAGTCATCATTGTAGTTTAGCAGGCCTGGGCCAGGTTTGAACCCGCCAGCCTCCATGCCTGTGGCTGGCGCCCTAACCACTGTGCTACAGGCGCCGAGCCCAGACTGTACATCCTTGATCTTTCCCCTCACCACATCCCACGTTCAGGCTGCCAACCTAACCCCCAACTCTGTCTTCAGAATCACTGGCGTCCTCGCTGTGCTGCTGTAGCCCAGTCCTGCTTACGTGCTCAGCTCCTGCCTGGGCTGTTAGCAATGGTCTCTCTGATTGGCCTCCTGCCCTGCCCTCTGACCTCCCTGGCCCTCTCTGGCTCCATCCATTCTAGTCTTCGCAGTGAGCACCTGGCCTCTAAGCAGGTCCTCTGGGCCTCAGGTGGCCTCCCCCAGTGTGCTTGTAGCTTGCTCCATTTCATGATTGAGGTCTGTGCTCACATGCCATTTTTCCAGATTGTTTTCTTTACTCTTTGCCTTTACTTCTACCTTGCTGTGTTTTCTATTACTTAAATGTCCGAAATTATTTTTCTATCTGTCTTCTTCTTTACTGTCTCTCCCACTAGAATGGATGCTCCACAGGGCATCAACCTCACCTACCTTCTTCTTTCTTATCTCTCTTGTGCTTAAGACAAGGCTGACGGATAGTAGACGCTCCGTTCATTTATGTTCAATGAATTTCCGTATTTATGAAACATAGTGGGGAAAAATAGTGTAGTTACAACAGTGTTATCGCCTAAACGTCAGTAAGTAGAAGATAGACCAAAAAACAAAAATGAAGTATCCCTTTTTTCCTAGCAAATTGGAAAAATTAACGTTAGTGGTAGTGTTGGTGGAATGTGCAAGGAAATGGACTCTCTCATTTGCCACTAGTGGAAAATATAAAATAGTCTAAGTTTTCCTAAGTGGTGAGTCATAAGTGATTTTTATCTCAGTTTTTGTGGTTTGCTATGTTTCCCAATTTTTTTCCAATGACTTTTTTCCCCCCCAAGAATTAATTTTTTTTTTTTTTTTTTTGAGACAGAGTCTCACTTTGTCACCCTTGGTAGAATGCTGTGGCATCATAGCTCACAGCAACCTCAAACTCTTGGGCTTAAGTAATTCTCTTGTCTCAGCCTCCCATGTAGCTGGGACTACAGGCGCCCACCACAACGCCTGGCTGTTTTCTAGAGACGAGGTCTCACTCTGGCTCAGGCTGGTCTCGAACCTAGGAGCTCAGGCAATCCACCCGCCTTGGCCTCCCAAATGCTGGGATTCCAGGCATGAGCCACTGCGCCTGGCCCTAAGAATTACTTTTTTTAATTAGAAAAATTCAATAATTTTAATCTTCTTCCTTTTTTTAAATTCACCTGGCTAGATCCTTGCACAACAAACATAGGAAGCTGATCTCAATGTTAGGATGGTCTCATGCTGTTGTTGAACCTCTTAAGAATGTTTACTCTGAATTCCATATCAAGTTTCTCTGCAGTGGTGCAGGACTGGTCATTGAAAACTATATGTGCAGAATTGCTCTTGTTCTGAGGTCCTGGGCTGGTTTTGTGAGCCCACTGGAAATGTTGGGCTGGGAAAAACATACAGTACTGAGCCAGAGCCCACCCGGTTTGGGATGGGGTCCCACAACCCTTCCTGCCAAGACGCCGCTCTCCACAGACAGGGAAGCCTAGCATTTCTTGGCAGCCATCCTGCCCTCGTCCCTCAGTGCTTGGGATTAGATTAAAAGCAGTAATAATTATAGCCACGCATGCCCCTCCCTCTTCTGCGTGCCCATTGATACTTCCATGCCCCCAGAAAGGAAGCTCAGAGCTTAATGGCCTGACCCTTCTGCAGTTTCTTTTCTGGACGTATATTGCTAGCTCGATACTTCATTTACTTAGGTTCCTTTTTGGGCAGTGAAGTTCAAGAGCATCCGTGGCCATCCTCAGTAGTGTCCCACCTGGGTGGCAGTGGGCACGCAAAGGAGCCTGCACTTACCTGGCTTGTAGCCCTCGGCTGTTGCAGTCACGTTGTCTCAGCTTCATTCCTCTTAGACCCTGGACCTCTGGCAGTTTATACAGCCAACCTTAAGAATCTGCCAATAGAACAAGGATTATTTTAAGTGGCAGTGAGAGCTGAGGGCTGGAGCTGGCTCCAGATACTGCTTCCCTAGTGTTTTTCAGGCTGCATGGCACACATAATAACAACTGTGACATTCCCAAGTGCAAGGCCTTGGTGAAATGTCAAGGGCGCTGATTTTAAGTATGTGTTCTATTGGAAAACCTGTCCCTTCTTCCTTGGGGTTAAGGGATTGCAGTGAGCCAACTGGCTGCTGTTGCCTCTGATCGGATGAAGAGGCTCTGATGAAAAGCTTCCCTTCCTTCCTTAACCACTTGGCAGGGGTCTGATTGTGTTTTAAAGATGTATAATCCATCTTCATCTTCATGCTTTTTAGAGAAAGCATCTGTGGGACAGGTAGGAGAAAAGTGCTGTCTTGGCATGAGTGTGGTTCTCTGTCAGCTGTTGTTGGTGCTCCGGCCTGAGGGGGATGTGGGATCTTCTGCACAGCCACCCAGCTTTGGATCAGTTATTCATTTACCTGCACCTCTGCGCTTGCCCTTTCATCTACCCCCTTGGCCTGAGGGGCTCAAAAGAACTCTACAGTTAATCTGATTTGGACTTAACCACCATCTTTTGCTTTTTTTCTTGCAGCTTAAACTTTGGAACAAATACCGAATTTCCAACATTCCATCACTAATATTCCTAGACGCCACCACCGGGAAGGTCGTATGCAGGAACGGCCTGCTGGTGATCCGAGATGACCCAGAAGGTAAAACCTCGGCGTGTCCATCCCGCGCTCCTACTGCCAGACTTCCTCCTCTGTTCCCGCACCTAACCCTTCCCCGCTGGTGGAGAGAGTACTAATGTAATATGTACAAGTGGGCTAGAGATACTGTCTTGGTGAAATTTAGCCTTCTGTAGGTCATGGTTAAGATTTTTAAAGGGATCAGAATGTCTCTCCTGGGGTCTTTAATCCATAGACCAGAGGAGATGGAATCTGAAAAAGGAAGTTCAGCTTGGAGGCCCAAGGAGTCCGTGGAAAAGCAGCTAGAGCCCGGACACTGACATCCAGGGCTGTTTCCTCAGCAGCTGCCCTCCTAACAGTTAGAGGCAGGCTACACAGGTGTTTTCTCTTTAAAATATGTGCACTACATAGTAAAGCTCCATGTTGCTCGCCCGGCCTGGGTGGTGAGTGCACCTCATTTGTTGGTGCAGCCTACATCCTGTGGGCCTTCGTCTTGCCGGCCACCTGGCCCTGCCCTGGGCAGGCTGCTCTGATCACTGCTCTGTGGCTGTCCAAGGGCGGCTTCTTTCCCCTGTGCACTGGAGTGATAAAAGGTCACATGACCTCCTCCCCCCCCTCATCTGTCAACCCACTGAGAGGATCCAACCTCTCTCACAAATTTTCCCAGTAAGAATTTCACCTAATTCAAATAATTGCCCTCAGTGGAAACCAGGACACGGTGGGACCAAATCTGTACCTTCTTAAATTGAAACACAAACACACCCCTCCTACTCTGAAGATCCTTAACAATGCAGGTTCCTGGCTTCGCTCAGTGGCTTATGCCTATCATCCTAGCACTCTGGGGACTGGGGCAGGGGGATTACTTGAGCTCAGGAGTTTGATACCAGCCTGAGCAAGAGTGAGACCCCATCTCTACTAAAAATAGAAAAAGAAAAAAATTAGCAGGCATCGTGGTGGGCACCTGTAGTCCCAGCTACTCAGAAGGCTGAGGCCAGAGGAACTTTTGAACCCAAGAGTTTGAGGTTGCTGTAAGCTCTGATGCCACGGTACCCTGTCTCAAAAATAAACAAACAAACAAAAAAACTAGTGCAGGTTCCCTGGCTCCCCTCCCAGAGATTTGTGATTCTTTTGTTGCAGGGTGGGCTTGGCCACTTGCATTTTTAAGCAGTCTGTGCTTCTCCCTCCCCCTCCCCTACCCCTCAAGAGATTTTGAGGCAGTGGTCCACGGCCCCACCCTGTGAGAAAACACTGTTCACAGGGCTGGGAGGATATTACTTCCCCTTCCTGCCTGGAGTTTACGTGTCATCAGAATGCTGACCATCTGGGGTGGGTGGGTGGGTTTTGTTGTTCTTCTTTTTTTTTTTATTAGACTTAAATTCTCACTTGATTCCCTGAGCCCCAGCCCAGATCTATTGAATTAGAATCTCTGGGAGTGGGACCCAGGAGCTTCATATTTTAAAATTCCCCAGTTAATTCTAAAATGCAGTCAGATTTGAGAACCACTGAGATCCTGGGACTGGCATTGAATTAACACAGGGTTAATACCTGTGGCAACCATTCTCAAACCTTGGCCATCACCAGGGAGCCTGTTTATGTTTTAAACATATGTCTTCCTATTGTCTGTGAATCTTGAGATTCAGGGTATGACCTGGGCATCTGTACTTTGCAGAAGCCCCAAGAGATGGACCTTATTAGTATCTGGGTTTGGGAAACATTGCCTTGAAGGGAAGTAGGGCTCTGCCAGGGATGAGTTCTACTGTGACTCCTGTGTTAGCTCCAGATGCTGTGGGTATGTTAACAAATACTGTTTGATGATAAAGTTGTCATGCCGGCAGCTCTGAGGCCTCCTGGGTCCCAGGCCTTAATGAAGAGCCTTAATATTCTCACCATCTGTTGCCTGTTTCAGGTCTGGAATTCCCCTGGGGACCTAAACCCTTCAGGGAAGTCATTGCGGGGCCCTTGCTTAGAAATAACGGGCAGTCCCTGGAGAGCAGCAGCCTGGAAGGGTCTCATGTGGGAGTCTATTTCTCTGCACATTGGGTGAGTGTTTGGTCCCCCTTTCATTTAGGCAGAAGGAATTTCACCACCAAGCCAAGCTGTGGTTGGTTTCTGGAGGTGAGACTGCCCAGGCAGGAATTTCCTGCCCTTTTGGGCCCTGTGCAATGTTGGCATGCAATAGCACTTATTATATGAATGAATGATAATAGCATTGAGAAAATGTTCCTCATTTTCTTTTGACTAGTCTGTAAGGATGTTCCACTCAGAACATCTAATGGTCCCCAAGTGGGTACTATTAACTGCTGCCTGCTGGCAGTTTGGGAGGGGTGGGGAAGCGCCTGTGCTGGATGTTCACCATTCAGAGGCAAGTTCATTTCCGCCTCGTTTATAAACTGGGCTTTGCTGCCCCAGTCCTGCTGGGGTCTGGCTTGCCTGGCCTCTGGTGGTGAGCGGCTGGGAACGGCAGATGCACGCTGCACAGCAGGGCCTGCTCTTGTCTTCCAGTGCCCACCCTGCCGGAGCCTCACACGGGTCCTGGTGGAATCCTACCGGAAGATCAAGGAGGCGGGCCAGAACTTCGAGATCATCTTTGTTAGTGCAGACAGGTAAGGTATGCGGTAAGTGGCTGGGCCACTCCCTGCTTTTGTAGGGGGCTGACATACATATCTTCCCATTTGCGTTTCTTTCTTCCTCCTCAAGGGTAGGGAGGCAGGGATTGGGGAAAACATACCTGGGATTATTGGCAGAAGGACAGGGAAATTTCACAGTTACTCGTTTAACTGTCCGAAGGGAGACCTAGAAAAACCCCAGAGTACTGGGTATGTCCCAATTCAGGCCTGAGTCGTTGGAGATTAGGGTATATTTTCTTATTTTGTTCATCATTTTAGTTTGTGGTGAGAAGATATGGAAAGGGGAGGATGGGAAAGGGCCAGGGGTGAGTGCAGCGTGACCTCCAGTCTTGAATGGCAGTGTGATCTTTTTGTTAGCTCTGGTCATAGATTTTGGGGGCTGTTTGATGCATATAGATAAAGAATCACAAAACAAGTAGGGCTGACAGTCTTCCTGCAGTAAGTCAGGTGCTCTTAGCCTCAGGACCTCTGTTTCCTGCCCTCTCTCTGGCTTTACTCACCAGTGAGTCTCCTGTATGTCAGCCCCGCTTAGACTGAGTCGCCAGGCTCTCCTGCCTTATAAGTATCTCTGCGGTGCTGGCACACTTGAGGCCACCTGGCATATCCTTGTGCCTTTCACATCCACACTACAATGTTTGGGTTCTGGACCCACAGTCCTGCTCCACTGGAAGCTCTCTGTACCTGCTGGAAGGCAGGCCAGGTGGAGCAATCACTTTCACGAGGCTTTAAACAACATCAACCTTATCGAAGCATAATTTATATACAGTAAAATGCATACATTTTAGGTATGTGATTCAATGAGTTTGGGCTGATATATTTACCCAGATAATCATCATCATCACAATCAAGACCCAGAACATTTCTGTCACTCAGAAGGTCCCTTTGTGCCTTTTCTCTGTCAGTGCCCACTCCCAAACCCCAGCCTTGGGAACCCATGATCTAGTTTCTATCACTTGGGTAGATCTGTCCTTCCAAGGTTTCTTGTATGTGGAATCGTGGATATGAGGCTAGTTGCACAAATGAGAACTCTGCCTGGGAATGTGGTAGCTTAGTAAATCTGAGCTCCTTAGAAAGTAAGATCTGCCTGCGTTGTCTGGCATGGTGGCTCCCACCTATAATCCTAGCACTCTAGGAGGCCAAGGCAGGTGGATCACTTGAGCACAGCCGTTTGAGACCACACTGAGCAACAGCAAGACCCCATCTCTACTAAAAACAGAAAAACTAGCTGGGCATCGTGGCAGGCACCTCTAGTCCCAGCTACTCAGAGCACTGAGACAGGAGAATCACTTGAACCCAGGAATTTGAGGTTGCTGTGAGCTATGATGCCACAGTAGTTTACCCAGGGCAAGAGTGAGAATCTGTCTCAAAAAAAAAAAAAAAAAAAAAAAGCCTTGCCTGTGTTGACACATGAAAAGTTGGGCATGAGTTAAGTTGGTAGGATGCAGGCATGTGGGCTATTAAAATGGCCTGGCATTTTAGTTTGGGACTCACCTGTAATGCGGCGGCATTTTCTCCTCGGTGGACACCGGAATAGGTAGAGTGCCACAGTCCCATAGCCTGGTGTATGAGAAGTACAACAGGGCTCCTACAGCAGCCCTGGGCACTTGGTAAAGGTAGGGCAGATCTGGTGGTGGTGCATCTGGGGATACCAGGGCCTCGTTCTCCATGTCTGTCTCTCCGTAGGTCAGAGGAGTCGTTCAAACAGTACTTCAGTGAGATGCCCTGGCTCGCTGTCCCCTACACTGACGAGGCACGGCGGTCACGCCTCAACCGGCTGTATGGAATCCAAGGTAGGAATTCCAGGCCCCAGCTCCAGGCAGGGGCTCCTTGGAAGATTGCATGCCTGAGCCATCTTTGCCTTTTCTTTTAGAACAGTGGTTCTCAACCTTCCAAATGCCACGACCCTTTAATACAGGTCCTCATGTTGTGGTGATGAAAATAATTTTATGGTTTGGGATCACCACAACCCATGGTGAGGACCTATATTAAAGGGTCGCGTCATTAAGAAGGTTGAGAACCACTGTTTTAGAAGAAAAAGAACATCATCACGACTCCCGTCAGTGTTCATGTTCCTCTCACGTCCCTTAACATCTCTGAAATTACTCTGCCAGGTGCCGTGGCTCACGCCTGCAATCCTAGCACTCTGGGAGTCTGAGGCAGGTCGATTACTTGCATTCAGTTCAAGACCAGCCTGATCAAGAGTGAGACCCTATCTCTGCTAAAAATAGGAAAACTAGCTGGGCATTGTGGTGGGCACCTGTAGTCCCAGCTACTTGGGAGGCTGAGGCAAGAGGATCACTCAAGCTCAGGAGTTTGAGGTTGCTGTGAGCTGTGATGTCATGGCACTCTACCCAGGGTGACAGTGAGACTGTCTAAAACAGAAAGAAAGAAAGAGAGAGAGAGAAAGAGAGAAGGGAAGGGAAGAAAGGGAAGAAAGAAAAGAAAGATTATTAGTGAGGCAACCTTGTATTTAGTTATCGTTCTTTATCATGTGAACACCTCCTTCCCAGCCTTCACTCGGCCAGGTTTTTTCTTGGCAAAGCACTTCCCTGGCCAGTGTAAGTGTTAAACGTGTTCCTTACATATCAGTAGTGCCAAGTCCTGGTCAACCCTACACAGGTCACAGCTAATATTTGACATCAGTGTTCTTTGTGTTACTCAGAGTGAAAAAAGTTCAAAATTTACCACATATTCCGCGTCCATGGGGGAGCTCATCAGGTTCTTTGACTTATTTTCTTCACCATTTAGGTTAAGCATAAGCCTTTGTTTAGAGCTAACGTTTCAAAAAAGTTAGTATTTAATATTTTTTTGAACGAGGTCTCACTATATTGCCCAGGTGGGTCTCGAACTCTAGGCTCAAGTGATCCTCCTGCCTCAGCCTCCCAAGGAGCTGAGATTACAGGTGTGAGCCACTGCATCCAGATTAAGATTTCATAATCCACTGGGGGCTCGGCGCCTGTGGCTTAAGCAGCTAAGGCACCAGCCACATACACCTGAGCTGGCGTATTTGAATCCAGCCTGGGCCCACCAAACAACGACGGTTGCAACCAAAAAATAGTCGGGCGTTATGGTGGGCACCTGTAGTCCCAGCTACTTGGGAGGTGGAAGCGTGAGAATTGCTTGAGCCCAGGAGTTGGAGGTTGCTGTGAGCTGTGATGCCACAGCACTCTACCCAGGGTGACAGCTTGAGGCTCTGTCTCAAAGAAAAAAAAAAAAGAAGAAGAATCCACTGGGGATCTCATAAAAATGCAGTGGGTTTAGGGTGGAGCTGAGGGCTATGTTTCTGCCAACTCCCAGAGATGTCAGTGCTGCTGGCCCAGGGACCACACTCTGAGCATTCAGAGTGTAGATCTTTTCATCCTTTGAGAATTTTGGAGGTTTATGCCTCTTGTTAACAACAAAGATGAGAGCATTTCTCTTTCCAAATGGAAGTTAAAGGGTGTGACGTTGTTTGGTAGACCAGAAGGAAAGTCACCAGTTGAGCAACATAAAGGTAGTATCACAGATTTCCTTCCAGCGCTCTGCTTGCAGAGAGACGTAAGAGGTGCGTGTTCCTTGAGGTGGGAGCAGTGTTTCTTGAGAAACAGGTGGTTAAATTGCCACAGCAGGTCTTCAGTTTTTTAATTTGTTGATGCATTCATGCAATAGGTATTAACTGAGGGTTGACTCCACACTGTTGCATTCTGCCAGGTTATCAGAGATAAAGTTTTGAATAAAAACAGATATAGTCCCCACCTGGGAGAAGCTTAGAGGTCTAGAACAGAGACTCACCCTACTCAGTCAGTACTGCAGATATGTGTAAGCAGTAGCTGTGAGTGCTCTGAAACAGAGGCACCCGGTGTTGGGGGACCTACCCAAGGGAGGTTGGGCCTGATTGGGGATATCAGAGACAGCTAAGAGCATTGCGCTCAAACAGCTCTGGAAACTGAGTAGGAATTGACTAAGCAGAGGAGGAGGAAAGATCCTGGCAGAAGGAACAGCATGTGCAGCATGGCAGAAGGAATAGCATGTGCAGAGGCCCTGCCAGCATGTGCAGAGGTCCTGCCAGCATGGCAGAGATGTCATGGAATAGGGCTGGCTTGGGGACCGTGAGAGCTGTCTCTCCTTGAGCAGGAATGGGAAAAGGTCCAGAGGGATTCAAATGTTTTATCAGGTTTTTTTTTTTTTTATACTTAAAAAAACACACAGGGTTGTGTTTTGTCCTTTTTGCCTACAGGATTCAGGTCTTTACCCCCCAAATGACTTTCTTTTTCTTGCAATTTTTGGTCGGGGCTGTGTGTGAACCCACCACCTCTGGTCAGTATATGGGTCCGGCGCCCTACTCCTTTGAGCCATAGGTGCCGTCCCCAAATGACTTTCTTACTTGAAGGAAATGTGACTTATTTTCCCTGACAGTGGGAGGGGGTTCCTCTCAGCCAGCGCACACGTTCCCCAGCCCAGGTTTCTGGGGTGTGACTAGAGGCCCTCGGAGGGCTACAAGTGAGACATAGTCTTCAGCAAGGTAGGAGTCAGCTCTCTCCTGAGCCCGCTGAGAGTCTGTGTCCTTGGTGCCCGTATCCACCTGCAGCATGCCCCGACTCTCCTGATGGCCATCGTTTCTCCATCTTGGCCCTTGTGCAGCATGGGGGACACTACTGGGCTTTTCTGATCCTCGTTCTCCTTAAGCACTGGCAGGTGTCTTTGATATGTATCTTCCTCTGACTCCCCTAACACAGGCCCCCCAGTCACACACTGGCCTTTCTCTTCAGCCTCTGCCTGTGTGTGTGTGTATAGACGTGCACAATGTGTGACTCCATGTGACGTGGTTGGGTCTCAGTATACCTCACAGGTGACTTGGAGGTTTCTTAGAGGTTCAGGCATAGATGAATATCAACTGTTCTACCCCCACCAGGCATGGGGGGGCCCTCCATCTTTGCCCAGGGCGTTGTTTCCTGTGATTTCTTTCCAGTTCACTGATACCAACACCCCAGCCCTGTCTACCAGCCCTTGCTGCTCAGTGGCCTTGATGGTCATTTAACCTCTTTTCTCAGTAAAAGTCAAAGGTTTCCGTGTGAGACACTGACAAATATTTCTTTCTTTCTTTCTTTCTTTTTTTTTTTTGAAATAGGTCTTTTTTTCTTTTTCTTTCTTTTTTTTATTAAATCATAGCTGTGTACATTAATGCGATCATGGGGCACCATACACTGGTTTTGTAGACCGTTTGACACATTTTCATCACACTGGTTAACATAGCCAAACATTTCTTTACTGATGAATTCAAGAAAAAAAAGTAAGATTTCTTTGCAAATGTGATAGGTGTGAATTCAGTGTTTTTGTCTGTAAATGGTGAAAACGAACTATGCTGAATATTTTCTTTTTTTTTTTGAGACAGAGTCTCACTCTGTCACCCTGGGTAGAGTGCCGTGGCATCATAGCTCACAGCCACCACTGCCCATCCTTAAAAAGATAATCCCGACCCTGGGGAAGCGAGCACACAGTTACCAGGAGCATCAATCAGGACAGCCTTTCTGAAGAGCAGTTTGGCATTATACATCAGAGGTCTTAAAAATCTATAAAACCTTTAATTTAGAAATCCCACGTAACAGGAATTTTTTCTCCAGAAATTATCCTACAGCAGAAAAGAGCTGTGCATTTTTGTTTTTTAATTTTTTTGTGTACTTTGAATTTCTTTATGGATCATACTTCTTTCTTTTCTTCAGCCCCTAGAAAACTCAGCTGAATTTGTAACCACCCTTTGCAATTTTGCGAAGCTTGCCATTCCTATGCACGCGCGACCTTGACCCTGGCTTTCATTTCACCTTCCTTCCTCGTTCTCCCTTCAGGGTGATATTTTCATCTGTTTTTATTGGACTATATTATGTGTTTTCAAAGCCTCCTCAAATCCTTGTTGGAAAAAAAAAGCAGTAGATTTAAATGCATAGGATTCCATCCCTTGAGTTCCCACTAACCATTCAATACTTTCTGCCCTGAGCTCTGTGGCTCGGTGCTGCCCTTGAGTCGGCAACACGAGACTTACACTGGGAAATGACTAAAGAGCAGAGTGTGACGATGTCTTGAGGAACTAAAAGTGTTGGTCACATGGGTGCCATTTTGCGTGAAGGCTTAGAAGACAGGCACTTGTCTTCACTTGGAGGAGCAGTGCCAGTGCTGAGCCGTACTCAGCTACTCTGGCTGGTCAGGAGCCTCTCCATACATAGGTGTTTGCACTCCAAGTACCATGTCTGTGGTGGAACAAAATATTTTCCTCTCTGAGGCAGCTAATTCTTCCCTGGAAGTGGGGGCCTGTGTGGTGCAGCAATTGCCAGTGGTCATTGCTAAGGCTGTGGGGTCATCTGGCACTAAGAAGTCACCCAAGGACAGCCTTTATAATGCACAGCCAGTTTGGGGGTCATAGTCTGGGCCCTGGCTGTGTTTTGTGAGATGTTTCTAAGGATCCTGGGAGGGCAGGGCAGCACAGAAAGCAGAGCTCAGGGGCCCTTAGGACATGCAGCGAATGCTGGAAGAGCCTTCCTGTAAAACGTTGGCAGGGCACAAAAATCTAAATTGATAGTTTTGTGTATCTTCCTGAAGCAGAAAGCAGAGGAGGACTGTCATCTTTTTGCTGCTCCAGCTGTCAACATGTAAATATTACCGATGGAGGAGCCGTGGTTGTTAGGTGGGGCCCAGCCAGTCAGAAAGCAGGTGACCACAACTGAGAAGGAAGAGAACAGAGTTTTGGAGACTTGTTCCTTTGGTGTGACCTTTAAGGCCCTGGCAGTGTGGGGATGACTGGTACGTATGTGGCTCTGACTTCAAGAGGCCCTCGGCTGAGGATCAGAAAATTGATCTGGAGAGGCCTGACTCCCAGCAAGTGGCAGGCAGCCAGCCAAGCCACATTCAAAGAATGTGGGATTCGGCCAGAACTTGACTCCAGGCGTGAGTATCCTCTGCAGCCCGGCCCTGCACCTGGCCCTTTCTGCCGGCTCCATGGAGCCCCTGCCCCTGCCATCTGCCCTAGTCTCTCTTCAGCTTGGAACTGTTGCCTTTCCAACTCCCACCTCCTGCTCTCTCATTCTCTGCTTTCCAGTTCGTCCCTGGCACAGTGGTTTGTGCCTATCACTTATTTGACCTCTCTGACCTCGTAGGCTTAGCTTCTGAGCCCTTAAGGCATCATCTAATGGAAGAATCTAAGTTCAGAGGGGACTCGGTCTCAGAAGTGCTGACCCAGGAAGACATCCTGGAGGCGGTGGTTCTGGAGCTGGGCCTTACAGAATGGGTGGGGTTTAGTGTGGAGCCTTCCAGGGCAAAGGCCAGAGTTGGCAAGCCTATGAGGTACTGTTGGGGCAGACCAGGGGCTAAGGCTGAGGAGGCCATGTCACAGAGGGCCTTGAGCACCATGCTGGTGTCCTTAGAGTGACCCTTTTGGGATTTTGAAGGCCTTTGAAGGCTTTGATTAGGGGGAGATCAGTGCAGTACTGACATTGAAGCTAGACCAGAAGAGAAATCCCAGGGGCAGGTTGTCCACTGCTATTTCTGATGGACATGTTGAGCACACACTGTGACCAGGCTGTGAGGCAGGTGGCCTGGGAAGCCTCATATTGCCACCGACTATCTTCTGCTCAGTGGCATCTTGGGGCTGGTAGTGGCCGGGGAGTCTGTAATGCACGTTTTTACTGAGTTCCTTTGTAGCATTTGAGGTTGATCTTCCCAGTCAGCAGCAGTGTTCTTACAAGTTCAGGCACTGCCTCTGACCACCAAAGGACAGGACATCCACAGCCTGTGGTGGAGTGGGGTCGCTGGGAACATGGCTCTGCAGCCTGGCACAGGCTGGGACCCTGGGAGCAGGGAAGTAGGGGATGTGGCGGGGCCGGCCCCTCTCTCCCTGTTGGTGACTCATCCCTTTCCCCACTGCTCTTCCTACCTCTCTCTTGGGCAGACCTGCTCTCCTGAGTTCCCTGGGAGCACCCTATTCTGCTGTGAGACATCCCTGGGACTCCCCCAAGTTCCGTTACTCAGCGTGTCTGTGCATCTTCTCCTCCCCTTCCCTTTTTTTTGTCAGCAGGGTCTTCCCTGCTTGCTAAGGCTCCACCTTTGTACAAGGGTCTTTCTGCCATTGTTCCGTCTCCTCCGCACCCCGCTGTCTCTCTGCCTCTGTGTTGGTGCCTTCTCCACCTCACGGTATGCTCAGTTCTCTCTTAGCCCTAGAAAACCCACTGCTCTAAGTATCAATCACTGTCCCAGTCTGCTGGGGCTGCTGTAACAGAATGGCGTGGGCTGGGTGGTTTAAGCAATAGAAATGTATTTCTCACAGTTCTGAGGCTGAGAAGTCCAAGATCAAGGGGCTATTGATTGATTTGGTTGCTGGTGAGTTTGCAGGGGGTGCCTTCTCGCTGTGTCCTTATGTGGTGGAGGGAGCAAACTGTGGCGTCTCTTCTTTTTACACCAACCCTGGGGCGGTGCCTGTGGCTCAAAGGAGTAGGGCGCCGGCCCCATATGCCGGAGGTGGTGAGTTCAAACCCAGCCCCGGCTAAAAACTGCAAAAAAAGAAAAAAAAGACCAACCCTTTTAGATCAGGACTCCACTTGTAGGACCTCATTGACACCTCCTCATAGGCCCTGTCTCCAAATATGGCCACATCAGGGGTGAGGGCGTCAACATTTGAATTTTGCAGGGGATATAGACTCTCCGTCTGCAATAGCTGTCATCACTCTTTCTTTCTCCTAGACATCAAAATTCTCAAAAGACACTGCCCCAGCTCCCCCAGCTCCTAGCATGGGTCAGGCCTTGTGCTGGCATGAGGGATGCCAGCATGAGGAAGTTGCCATGTCTGAACTCCAGATGCCACTTCACTGTCCTTCCAGCCCCAGCACAGAGCTGACACTCACCTCTCCCAAGGGCACCAGGGGCCTCCTTTTTGTTTGTGTGTATTTATTTAACAAAATGTAGTTACACAGCAGGTACTTATCTATTCATGAAGTGAAAAGACAAAGGCCCAGACCTCATGGAACTGATGCTCTGAAGCAGACAGACAGTAAGCACAGGCCTGGCTTTGAGCCAGATGCTAAGGGGAAAAGATGAGTCACACTTGTCCTGTGGCAGGGGGCAGAGGCAGCCCCAGGGAAGAAGAGGGTGCGATGGGGATACCCAGGACAGTGGCCTGGGTGCAGGGAGTTCTGCTGCCTCAGATCTACAGGGGTTCTCCCCCTCCCCCCCATCTCTGCCCTCCAAGCCATCCCTAGTCCCTGCTCCTGGGGGGAGATGGGGCTTGGAGGAAAGAGGAGTTATTAGGGGCACCAGTCTCAGCTCTGCCACTAAGCAGCCAGTTCCTTCCCTTCTCTGGGCCTCTGGTCTCATCTAAAGATGTACAGGATTGGCCTGGGCATTCCCAAGTCCTTCCGGGCGTCCAGATTTGGAAGAAAGCCAGGCCGCTCTGGCCTCCACATCCCACTGCAGAGAAGTCAGTTGAGTTCGGGGGCTTCCTAGGCCACTGTCGCCTGCCTGGACCAGTGTGTCCCTGTGGGCTGGCCTCCCCCTTCCCCACTTCCACCCGTCCCTTCACCTAGACTCAGAATCCCACATGCTTATGGCAGCAGAGGTAAGCTTCTTGGCAGGCTTTTATAAGTACAAGAGATTTTCCAGAGGTTTACTTTGGTTTTAAAATTCACATTGGATTATTAAAATCAAAATGAATATAAAACAATCCTAGCCCTTACTTAAACTATTAATGTTGATTTTTTAAAATTTTGTAATTCTGTTTATATGTCTAGGAAATTGTATAAACTTCTTGTTAGGGTTCTCTTGGGCCCTACTTAGAAACTTAATTAAAGCTCCTTTAAATATTTTAAACTGATTCATAAATTTAAACCTTTCAAATACTTTCTCGGAGGACAAAAGTATTCCCAAGTCCTTAAGGACACCAACCCTGGGGCTAGCTGGGCACTGATGGCGCATGTCTGTGATCCTAGCACTTTGGGAGGCCAAGGCAAGAAGATCACTTGAGGCCAGTAGTTTTGAGATCAGACTGAGCAAGGGCGAAACTCCATCTCTACAAAAAATAGAAAAATTATCTGGGCATGGTGGTATGCAGTCCTAGCTACTTAAGAGCCTGAGGCAGGAGGATCCCTTGAGCCCAGGAGTTTGAGACTGCAGCAAGCCATTATGATGCCACTGTACTCTAGCATGGGTGACAGAGCAAGACCTTATCTAAAAAAAGAGGTGAACCTAGTAACTCCAATAAAATAAACTTATAAATATGGTGATTCTTAGATTCTTTTGAATGTGGCGGCACTGTTGGTAGGGTTTCAACTTAAAAGTGGTTAAATCTGAATCAATTTCTGTTACATATTATAACATCGGAGTCACAGTATAGACCTGTTACTCTAATAGGCCACATTCTCTTAAAAACAAACACTGAGGTTAAATGCCAAATATGCATGGATTTCTTTTTCGGGGGAGGGGGATTTTTCTTTCTTTCTTTTTTTTTTTTTTTTTTTTAAGACAAAGGGGCTCCTTCTGGTTCTAGATTTCTTAACACACAAAAACATTAATGCCATGAATTAGAGACATATTTCTAAACTTAACTGTAGATCTTCTAGGTTTCAAAGATCCTCACTTATTAAGAAAGTAATCATAGCATCTTCTTACTGCTTCCAGTAGAGGATGTGTAAGTTTGAATTGTGTATTCCGTCTGCACTGATGGCCCTGTTCACGGTACCATATCCTTGCCCTCCAAGGAGGATGGTTGCATTTTCACAGTGCCTTGTAACTCACATCTCTGATTTCACTGGTGTCCTTTCTTCCTCCCTTCCACCCTTCTTCCCTCCCTTCCTCTGTCCCTTTCTCTCATTTTTGAGACAGTCTCCCTCTGTTGGCCTGGGTAGAGTGCCGTGGTGTCACAGCTCATAATAATCTCAAACTCTTGGGCTTAAATAGTCCTCCTCCCTCAGCCTCCCCAGTAGCTGGCACGACAGGCACCCACCACGACACCTCCCTGGACAGCCTGGGTGAACTCCTTACCCAGGCTGCAGCAGGCTCTAAATTTTTTTTCTCTTTTTAGAGACAGGGTCTCGCTCTTGCTCAGGCTGGTCTTGAACTCCAGAGCTCAAGCAGTCCACCCGCCTCTGCCTCCCAGAGTGCTAGGACCACAGGCGTCAGCGCACCCAGCCTTGGCTGGTATCTTTTGGATCCTGCTGGGCTTGGATACTGGCAGATGCACCCTAGGCCCCACCATCCCTTGATTGGATTTTGTTTTTCTTTGCCTCTGAGGATATTTGAATGTTGCCAGTCCAGCTGTAAGTACTTTTTAAAGAGAAGGAACAGTGTGTTCTTTCCTATTCTTCAGAGCATCACAAAACTGTGACAGTTATTTTTGATTGAATTCTGGATATTTCTGATCTTTTGTGTGACTCTGTGGTTTCCACTTCCAAAGTCGTTCAGCTCACATGTTACATGTATGTGGTTTCCACAATCCTATAGGGCAATCTGTGGGGAGCGCCTGCTCCCTGCCTGACTCTGTGTGCCTGGGGCTGTCACTCTTCTCTCTGTCGTCTCCTGAAGCGAAGTGATGAAGGTGCTTTCACAGAGCAGTACCGGGCGTATTCCCTGCCTGTACCCAAGGGGAGCCTCCTCCACCCGGCCTGTCTTTGGCCTTGTGGAGAGGAATAACTTCATCTAAACAGTCACATCGCCGTGTTCTGAGCCCACGAGGTCAGACCTTTGTTATCCTGACAGGCTCCGATGAGAGTGGGTGATACACACAGAACCCAGAACCCCAGGCGTGTGCTGGGAGCTGGGCTTTGTGATTTTCTGGATTCCAGGCATCACCTGCAGAGTGAGGGAGGCCTTGCAGAATGCTCAGGCTTTGTTGAGGTGTCTGTTGGGAGATAGGATTTTGAGGTGGTGCCCTGGGCTGGCCGCCTTGTTGCTGCTGGTGGTCTGGTGGCTGGCTCCCTTTTTGTGCTCTGGACCAAACCATACTGTGTGACCCATTGTCTTTGCAGGGCCGCTAAAGTTCACCACAGACCTGGCATTTGGCCTCCACCTGTCTTAGGATCCTCTCCTCCCAGTGCTTTGTGCAGACCACAGAATGTGTAGCCCTGTAAGCTGTTTAAAAATGCCTTTCTAAGGAAACCATTTAGACACATTTGGCAAAAGGCAAATCCCATTAGCAATTGTCTAAGTAATCCCAGGCTGTCAGGGAACTCTTTGCTCTTAGCAGGGAGGCTTAGGGCCCCTTCTCCCCTGGGTTAGGGGCCCTAGCTGTCTTTGTTTCCCTGCCCCCAGCCTTTGGGCAGGACAGACGGCCTCAGGACTGTGTGGGGCCCAAAGCAGCCAGGGTAGGGGGTTGGGGATAGTGGGCAGTGTTAGCCTCCTCGCAGGAGGCCTGGGGTGAGGGCCCTTTGCTCTCCTGGCCTCCAGCCATCCCCTTCCCTCTGTCGTGTGCACTGGGCTCTCACTCTTCTTCCGTTCTTGCCTCCTGAAGCGATGAAGGTGCTTTTACAGAGCAGTACCGGGTACAATGTCACCTGTGCCCCAGGGAACAGACCTTTTCCTTCTGTCCTTTCTGTCCCCTTCCCTTTTTCCCTTTGTTTTACCTCCCTCCTTTCTCCTCTCTTTCCCTTCCTTTGCTCTCTTCCTTGCTCTTTTCAAAAAAATGGATTTGAGGCAGAATCTGTTTACATAAAAACAAAACACTTGCAGATTGTATTTTTCCATCAGTAGAGGACAAGCAGCCAATTCTGGTATTTTTTTGCAGACAAACCTCAATATTTAAAGGGTCAGCACAGGCTGTCGAGAACCGCCCCATGGTCCTGGGGACGGCAGCTTTGGCGCTCTGTTCTGTGTGTCTTGTTGAATTTTGAAAGCATTAAAAAAAAAAAAAAAAAAAAAAGCAGGAAAGGACGGGGAATAATTTAACTAGCCCCCCTAGGGCCACCCCTCAGAATTGACATTTTTGCTCAGGGAAGCATCATCCTAAACAAACGTGTGGCTTCCTTCGCGGGGGGGGGGGGCGCGGGCGGGGGC
>CAUYPK010081739.1:0-5000 GCA_963574355.1 Loris lydekkerianus
CTATCAAATATTGAACACAACTGTCTTAACACTGTGATTAAGTAAATGAGGTGAAAGCTATGTTAATTAGTAGGATGTAAGCACTCCAATTTGTACAAATAATCAACACATTGAATCCCACAAAGGCATAAATGTATTCATGATCTATGTGTATATGACTTAATTTAAAAAAGAAAAAAAAAAAGTCTATTCAGAAAGCACTAAAGTGTGAGTAAACTGTTTAGAGATCAAGAGGTATTGAGTAAAGACTGTCCTCAATAGAGTATATTTCATCCTCTCAAATGACCATGAACATGCAGAGGAAAATAGACCATGAAATAAAAATAGAACCAAAAAATAAGAAAGAAAAAGAATAGATGAGAAAGAAGGGAACCAGAGCTGGATGAACCTTTCAATCCAGACACTGATTAATAAGGATGGCTTGACTTAATCACACCATTTCCACTTGGGAGAGCTTTTAATGTTTATTATACACCAATTAAAATGCTTCCTCGTCTCAGACAAGTTCTAACTCTGGCACTAATGGCTTTGTCTGAGCGAAGTTGACGTGTTGCAGAAATGTGGTTGACCTTGTTTTCCATTGTACTTGGAGACATAACTGAATTTTACTTTAAATGGCCTTTAAAGCAAGTTTGAAGAAAACAAACAAATATGTTTTATTCAGGAACTTAATTATTTAAGTTGCTATGCCTTATTTTTTATTTTTCATTTTGCCAAGCACCTTCTCACACATTGATTCCTTTGTAATAGAGTGTGTATAACTAAGTATACTGAAATTTGCATTTATGTTTAAGGATATATTCAATATGTCCACATGCATATATGCATTATATAAAATATGGGTCATATACACATGCACAACATTTGAAATGTATGTAATATGTGCATATAATGTGATATGAATTGATGTATGTATTTAAAGCATATTGCATTTATTGATATATATGTTTTAATGTGCAGAGCATCACAAAAGTCACCTATGCAAAATGGGAAATTATAGCTAAATGTGCCCTTATTTACAAAACATTTCTCAAAAATTTTCATGGAGTATTTACAAAATATTTTTTATACGTTAGCTATTTCTATGTAAAATGTGCATTTAGCTAAAATTTCTCATTTCCCCTGTGTATGGGAACTGTAAGGGCACCTTTTGGAACACACTGTGTGATATCTAATATGTAATATATTATATTTCAAATGCATAATATTCCTTTTTTGTTTATTTTGATTTTTGAGACAGTCTCAAGTTGTCACCCTAGGTAGAGTGCTATGGCATCAGACCTCACACCTTCAACTCTTGGGCTCAAGCAATCCTCTTGCCTCAGTTTTTCTATTTTTAGTAGAGATGGGGTCTCACTTTTTTTTTTGGCTCAGGCTGGTCTCAAACTCGTGAACTCAAGCTATCCACTTGCCTCAGCCTCCCAGAGTACTATGATTACAGTCATGAGCCACCGTGCCTAGCCGCCTATAGATAATGCATAACATTCTTAATAGAGTGTGTTTTTAAAAAGTAATAAAGATATGGTGGCCCCTATAGCTCAATGAGTAGGGTGCTGCTCATATTCTCATATACTGAGGGTGGTGGGTTCGAACCCAGCCCCTGCCAAACTGCAACAAAAAAATAGCTGAGCATTGTGACAGGCACCTGTAGTCCCAGCTACTCAGGAGGCTGAGGCAAGAGAATCACCTAAGCTCAAGACATGGAGGTTTCTGTGAGTTGTGATATTACGGCACTCTACTGAGGGTGACAAAGTGAGACTCTGATTCTAAAAAAACAAAACAAAAAAGTAATAAATATATGGCAAAAAAAACCCAATGATATAAAATTAAGCATGCTTTTTTCCTCTCTCATTTGTGAAAGATAAATGCTATCACCAAGATTGTTTGTCCTTTTCAAAAATTTGCATGCACATGTACACACATGCACACACACACATATATCCTCATTTATCCGTGCAATTGCTACTATCTCTACTTTCATTCTTTTATATACCTATATCAGAATCCATTTGTCAGACCATTTTTTCTCAGAAAAGCAGTATGTCCAGACAAAAATTTCCTAAATGGTCTATGTTTATAATTTTGTATTAATTTTTACATAGCCATGTCTTTATCTTATATACTTACTGAGTAGCATTAGTGCTTAAGGGAGATGTTCAATTTGTTCATTTTATTTTCAGCTTTGTGTTCCTATCCTCTGCAAATATTAACTTGTTATTCTTCCTGCTTTTGTATGCCTTTTTGCTTTTGTCTTGAGAAAGAGTTCCACTCTGCTGCCAAGGCTGGACTGCCATGGTGTTAGCCTCACTCAGAGCAACCTCAAACTCCTAGGTTCAAGCAACCCTCCTGTCTCAGCCTCCCAAGTATGGCAGTTACAGGTGCACACGTTCATGCCTAGCTAGGTTTTCTATTTTTAGGAAAGATGGGGTCTCACTCTTGCTCAGGCTGGTCTTGAAACACTGAGCTTAAGGGGTCCACCTGGCTTGGGCTCCCTGAGATTACAGGTGTGGGCCTCTCTGTCTGGCTCATATGATTTCTTGTTGTTTGTTTAAATAGAATTTGTATTTTAAGGATTTAGAACAAATACATTTTTTTCTACTTGATAAAAAGGAAATTTGTACTTGAAATGTTCAAAAATTTATTGGTTAAGTAATTTTTTTACATAAATAAATTAAATTTGCCCATATGGCTTTTTAAAACTGCTGTAGTCTCAACCAGGACATCTAAAGCAATTTCAAGTCACTGCAGCTTTAGTGATGATTCCTGTCTTTCTCAAGACACAATTCTGTCCTGGAAAGACCTACAACTTTTTCTCTGAATGCTTGTCCAAGAGGTTCATATAGGAACATTCTTTGCAAACAGAATCTCCCGTAGGAGCTGTGGAAAGAATTGATCAGTATAATGAAAGTAATGTCTCCCTCTGACGCCAATGTGAATCAAGGTTATTTACAGTCTCTCAGGAAACATAGGCAATTCTTAAACTTGGGGTCCCTCAGCAGAGATAGAAACCTACTTCCTGGGTGACATTTACCCAGGGCCCCCACTGTCTAAGTCCCCCACATGGACTTGAATCTCAGGCTGCCTCATAAGTAATAAGTAATAACATCCTTCATCATTGACCCAGGAATCGCATATCTTCTAACAACTGGAAGAATATACCAGGCTGAATGGTTCTTGTGCAATGAGGGTAAAATTTTGGATCATTCACAGTTCTTGACAGACTGGTGAATGTCATAAGAATTCATTCAGAGTTATTGTAATAAGATGTATAACTATAGTTATCTTGATTACTTTATAATTCTATTTCCAATGGTAACTGTTTATCACCAGATTTTAATCCGTAATATTTTCCTTTATAGATCTAAAAGTGTGTGTACATAGTAGATATAAATAAATAGATGACTGGAAGAGAGATTATATATGTATGTGTGTGTGTATATATATATATATATATATATATATAAAATAGAGATAAATATATGATTATATTTATTGAGGTAGAGAATATTTGGTATATATTTGGTAATATTCAGCACCGATTCATTCAAAAAAAAATCTGCAAACTGTGAAAGAATTAGAAGAGGTGATATATTTTCTATTTATATCTGTGCACAACCGAAAACTAAGTTGATACTTAATTAGGAGAAATCAGATTATTTTTTACCCCATAAGATAAACACCTGAGCAAGGATATTTTCTCTCCCTGTTTCTATTTTACTTTGTAATAGAGGTCCTAGATTTTGCAATAAGACAAGAAAAGTTAAATCAAAGTTATACAGAATTTTAAGGATAATGTAAAACTTTTTTTCTTATAGATGCCATTGGTTTCTATGTAGACAATCCTAAAGAATTGACAACAAAATCTCCCAAAATTAGTAAGTGAGTCAGTCAAGGTTGCAGAATACAGATTAATATAGTCAATTGTTTTCTATATCCTAGCAATGAGTAATTGTAGTGTAAAGGTTTTTTTTAAACATAATTTAATGAACAGCATTAAAAGGCAATTAGTTACTTCATGTGAACAGTGGAAAATCGACATCAATCATTTTAACTGTCCTTCTGTCAAAGCTTTCTGTGTAATAATGAAATATTGCAGAGAACTTCAAGGCTCACTTGTAGGGCAAGGTCTGAACAAACCGTTCTATCAGCAGAATCATTTATAACACACAACATATAGAATTATGGTATAGATCTGTATGCAGTGTGATATATCCCCAAGTTTCATTTTACAGTGCCTAATCACTGAATAATGTTATGATGAAAACATATCCGATGGTCTACATGTCTTTCTATATTTATCTTGATTGATGATGATAGCTATCTTTTGAGAGAGGGTCAGAACAGCAATGTGATGGGATGTATACTTACTTGAGTTTCAGTAAAAATATGCAGGAATAATGAAATGATGTTTACTTAGAAAATTAAAATAAAGTATTCAGAATGCACTCCTTGGTGGCTCACACCTGTAATCCCACCACTCTAGGAGACTGAGGCAGGTGAATTGCCTGAGCTCACTGGTTTGAGACCAGCCTGAGCCAGAGTGAGACCCCATCTCTAAAACTAGCCTGGCATTGTGGTAGATGCCTGTAGTCCCAGCTACTTGGGAGACTGAGACAAGAGAATTGCTTAAGCCCAAGAGTTTGAGATTGCTGTGAGCTGTGACATCACGGCACTCTACCAAGGGCGAGAAAATGACACTCTGTCACTTTTCTCAAGAGGATCCCTTGACCTCAGGAGGGGGTCAAAAAATAAAATACATTCCTGAGGAATAGGTAGTGGCCCCACTATTAAGGGATTCAGCAAGAAACATCAGGACACTGATTGAGGAAAGACATTATAATAGTACTTTATCAAAACGACACCTGCACGCAAATGTTTATGGCAGCATGTTTCATAATTGCAAAGATGTGGAATTAACCAAGTTACCATATGTACATGAGTGGATTAATAAAACATTGTAATTTATGCTATGGAGAAGTGCTGTGCCCTAAAATTTGGTG
>CAUYPK010081739.1:7500-35881 GCA_963574355.1 Loris lydekkerianus
TAATAAAATAAATAAAATAAAATAAAATAAAATAAAATAAAATAATGGAGTGAAGTAAAATATTAAAATAAAATGTTAAAACAAAATAAAATGTTAAAATAAAAATGTTCCAGGAGGTCTCAGATAGTTCTTGTATAAAATAAAATAAAATAAAATAAAATAAAATAAAATAAAAAAGTTTGATTCTAACATTTCTCCTGTGCCCTAGGAGATCTCAGATAGTTTATGTAAAATAAAATTAAATTAAATTAAATGGAATAAAATAAAATAAAATGGAATGGAATGGAATGAAATAAGATAAGATAAGATAAAATAAAATAAAATAAAATAAAATAAAATAAAATAAAATAAAATGGAGTGAAGTAAAATAAAATATTAAAACAAAATGTTCAAACAAAATAAAATGTTAAAATAAAACAAAACAGAATCCATGGAATTCAGACCATCAGAGGAGATGAGTATAGATAATATCCTAATAGACTGGAAAATCTCCCCAGCAAACAAAATACAGAGAGAAAGAATTAAGGAGAAAGACAGTCGACTCAGCGAGACAGTCTGTGAACTTGGATCTAGAGGAAGATGAGCTGCTTGATCTGGGAGATTCAAAGGAAGATGAGAAAGTTCACGTAGAGATAACCACATGTGAGAAACAGGAGCTGTACCTGGGAGAGGTCAGACAGGTGAGCTATTGGGAAATGCCCGCTGAGCCTCCTAGAAATGGGAAACACGGTTCCCACCCAGCATGTACCAAGGTTACATTTTATTTTGAAAGGACAAAAGATCAGGCCAGCAATTTTACCCAGAAGTGAGACATAACTATGCTGTTTTAAAATTGTTAAAGGGTGACTATTGACAGGGGTACAGGGAATGGATTAAGACCTTTCTCAAGGTACAGCTTCTGAGGTTCAAAACCAGATGGGGGCTCATGGCTGGGACTCTGAATATCTCCCAGGTGGAAAGGAGGCTACTCCCAACTCTGGCACTCACATGGTGAAACCTTATCCCTGAAAGACGGCAGAGGTCACACATCCCTTTCTATTGCCTTACTTGAAACTAACCACTGGTAAACCTTGACCTGTCTTGTCCTGGCTTTTTTCATAAAGCAGCTTCTGCGTGGGGTTTCCAAAAAACTGAAGCTGCCCATCTGGGTACAGTGCCGTGGTGTCAATAGCTCACAGCAACCTCAAACTCTTGAGCTCAAGCGATTCTCTTGCCTCAGCCTCCCAAGTAGCTGGGACTACAGGCACCCACGCAATGCCTGGCCAATTTTTCTATTTTCAGCAGAGAAGGGGTCTCACTCTTGCTCAGGCTGGTCTTGAACTCCTGAGCTCAGGGGATCCACCTGCCTCACTTCCCAGAGTGCTGGGATCACAGGCGTGAGCCACCACACCTAGCCCTTCCATTTATATTCTTGCTGCACAGCCAGCTCTATATTCCACCTCCAAGTTCACTGAACGGCTTCACCTGTTTAAGAGAAGATTTAGGCAAAGATCTGTTTCCATGCCAGCCCACATCTGGCCATCATAACTAAAGCTGTGTCCTCTCTCTTAGTTTTCACATCATCTTTCTGCACCGTTCTCTTATTCTCTGTATTTTCCCCTGTATCACATACCTGCTAACCACTGTCAGGTTTCACTACCTTACCTTAATAATCTCCTACCTTTAGCACCTGCTATGGTTTGTATATTTATCCCTTCACTGACTCATGTTGAAACACAGCCCTCCACATGTCACCATTGAGCTGGGACCCTGAAGAGATAATTGGGTCAGGAGGTCTCTCCCCTCGTGAATGGATTAATCCGCTCACGGATTAAGGGGTAAATGAGTTACTGAATTAGTGTATTATCACACAATTAGGGGTAGTGGGTTTAGGAAAATAGGAAGAGAGACTTGAGCTCACGTGCACCTGTCCTGTCCTTGTCATGTTTTATGTCTCATTGGCACTCTAAAGAGCGTTTTCCCCCAGCAACAAGGATCTCACCCAATTTGATCTCTTGACCTTGGATGTCTCAACATCCATAAGAAAAAATAAAACACCTTTAATAAAAAAAAAAAGTACAATAGTTTTACCAATGCTGCTTTAAGCAAAAGAAAATGGACTACCAGAATGCAGAATTAACAGAGCCACTTTTTTCCCTATTTCTTTCATTTTTTTAAACTTTATTACCATTTTTATTAGGTGAAAGATTTTGTTTAGTTATTTCTCACTCAATTTTGGCACATCCCACAGTAGCTGCTTAGGAAATCATTAATAAAGGAAGATAGAATGGAAGGAGAAATTTCGCGGTCAGGACGTTTGAAACTTCAACAAACCTTTTTTTAAAAAAATTAATTATTTTTCATTAAATCATAACTTTGTACATTGATGCATTTATGGGGTTCAGGGTACTGCTTTGATGCATTCAACAGACCTTTGTTGTGATGTTTTCTCTCCAATTTCAAGTCGCACGAGGGCAAAAATAGGCAAAGTTCTAAGATAGACATTGAGAAGTCTCTTGTAGCAATTTCCTTGAACTTCGGTCTCTCCCCCGATGACATGAATTTTGTTCTGGTATCAATTGAATAAACTATTCCATCAAAACGTTGTATCCTAATATACAATGGCATTTAGCTCCACATCATTGAAACCACAATTTTTGTGCTTTTACACACACGCTAAGAGCTACAAAGTTTCACAATAATCAATGACATCAGAAGAATTGTCACCAGTGGCCAAACTTCTTCTTAGCACTTGTTACCTCTATCATAGATTTCTGCACCCAGACCTTGCCCTGAGTTTTCCCTTCTGTTTTGAGGGCTAAAAATTGGAAATAGTTGTGTCATATTTAAAAAAATAGAAATTTGCAGTCCTCCAAGGGGACTGGAAATGTGGCAGCCCAGTATGTATTCTGTGAAAACCATTTTCCAGAAATTCTGATGGAGTGTCCGAGTTTTATCCACCGGCCAAGAAAACCACCAAGGCGGGTGGAGACAAGATGACTGACTGAAGCCAGCTTCCCACAGAGGCTCCCATCCAGAAGGAGAATTAAAGGACAGAAATTTAGCAAGTAACCTGGTGGATTAGAGGTGCACCAAGAGAGAAGGTTGAAGAACACACATGAACCCCGCTGAGATGAGCTGTGACCCCAAGGATACAAACCAAAGGTACAAAATCCATCACCAAGTGGACAGGAGTCCCCTCCCCCATGAGAACGGCTTGGAGTGTCCCACAAACAAATGAGCAGAGTTCAAAAGTCCTCCCACTATACTCCAGGGGAGAGACCCTCTAAAAACTGGTCCTACCTCCCCTACTAGGGTGCTATGGCGTTCTCCTGCCAGGCATAAAACTGTCTATATTCTCTACTTGTAATTCTGAGCTCCCAGCACTCCCCTCCACTCTCACTCTGAGGTCTGGAGGCCTGTCCCCCAGGAGGCCAGATTCTTGGGTGATTTCTCGACGGGTGTGGACAGGGCCTGGACTGCAGTTGGCCAGTGCTGATTCTGCTGCACAGGAGTGAGTAGAGAATGGTCAGCTGAGAGGGAACCATGCCAGAGCGGCGGTGCCCTGAGGTGCAGAGCAGCAACCTGTTTTCACAAAAATAGGGCTCACCCCCGGATATTCCGAATTCATACCCCCTGTCTCTCTGGGCAGCCAGAGGAGGCTGGGCATCTCCTCAGGTGGCAACCACCACGGAACAGATCTGAGATGGAAATTCAGGCCCTGTGAGTAAAGGGTTTGCCTGAGGTGGTACTGGCCTGGGTGGAGCACGGGGACTAGAAAACGCACAAGCAGAGCCAGGAGATTCCCAGGGCAGGGCTGACCCAGAGGACCGCTGTATTGAGCCTAAGATGCACCAAGTCCCCAGTGGATTATCAGCGTAAACAAAGAAGGGCAGGCAGAGCCTGGAACTGACAGGTAACTGTTCTGCAAATACAAACTATAGTGGCACAGACAGGGCCTGAGGTGCAGGTTCTGGGAACTCAAAACAACTTCTGTTCTGCAGGGGACTTTAGCAGGGACAGAAACAAATTCCCATAAAGTTGTTCTGTTCTGTCAGTAACATCAATCAGGGGCGGGGCTGGAACTGAGTGAACACCCCCCAGCCTCCACCAAGCGTCCAAGGTTGTCAGGCCTCACCTCTTCCTGCTGGATAGTGGTAGAAAGCAGTGGCCTGGTGGAGGAGACATAGATTTCCTTGTGATTCAGGCAGATGCAACCCCCTGGAGTATCTGCTCATTGGAGGCAACTGGGTCACAGCCCTGCAGGGTTATCAGTGACTGGGTGTGACAGAGGTGCATCAAACTTCCCAGACTGATCTATTTGCTGAGTGGCTCCTCCTGACTTCACAGAGCACCAGAGCAAGTCCTACTTGAGTTGTCAGCAGACCCCTACAATCTAGTTGCCAGAGACCTTTTAAACTCTCCCACCTGAGACAGGTGCTGACTGAGACAATTGATTTGGACCTTTTGAACTGAGCCAGTCACCCAAGGGCTATCCAAGTGGTTCCCTGGGTGTGTGGTTGTAGGAAAGTTTGATTTTCCTGTTCCAATTGTTGCCTGTGGGGCATTAAGTCGGGGTGACTTAATTGCTGATATTTTTCCACAGCTGAGTGTTCAACCTAGAGTAACTATTTCACTAGGGTCAGACAGAGACCAGCTGCAAACAAGACAGAACCACTTAGCCCCACCACACCAAACAGGTCCCCAGTTTCTCAGGCCACAGCACTGTACAGGTCCTCGACAAAGCTCCAGGGGAAAATTCAAATGGTGTAAAATAATCATGAGGCGGAATCAGCAGAAAAACTCTGGTAACATGAATAACCAGAATAGATAATTCCCCCTCCCCCAAGGAAAGATATTGCAGATGTAACTGAAAATCCCATTCATAAACAGCTGGCCGAGATGTCAGAAATCGAGTTTAGAATTTGGATTGCAAACAAGATTAATAGAAGGGAGGAAAAATTGGAATTAGAAATTCGAGGAGAAATTCCAAAGTTGTCTCAAGAATTCAATGAATTTAAAGACAAAACCACCAAAGATTTTGACACACTGAAGCAAGAATTTGCAGCCCTCAAAGATCTGAAAAATACAGTAGAATCCCTCAGTAACAGAGTGGAGCAAGCAGAAGAAAGGATCTCTGACATTGAAGACAAAGTTTTCTAATGCTCCCAAACTCTCAAAGAGGAAGAGAAATGGAGAGCAAAAACAGATCATTCTCTCAGAGAGCTTTGGGATAACTCGAAGAAGGCTAATATCCACCTCATTGGAATCCCTGAAAGCAATGAAATGGCGTTGCAAAGCACAGAGGCCCTTCTCCATGAAATTTGCTGCTGACTTTTTAAGAGTCATACCAAGGCTGGGACTAGGAGAGGCAGGTCGGCGGCCCAGAGCACAACATTTAAGGAGGCAGTCACTCTCAGGGCCATACAGATGCAGACCATGACTCATTAACTAAGAACCAAAAAAAAAAAAGAAACAAACAAATACAGACTGACACTTGCATGAGTGTCTTATTTTTGACACCCTAGGTCCTAGAAGCCTCACTTGCCTCCCTTAGGCCAGGTCCTGTGCCATCATACAGATTTAGCGTTCTAGGGCTAACATTCATGTCCAAGCCCAGCTCGTATGACCACACCCACATTGCTACACAAAGACAGGCCTACCCTTCAGTTCCCACAGGCAAGACACTGTACCCAAACTACACACACTGGGGGATTGTCCCCAAACAGGAGCCACTTCAGAGATGATAACTTCTAGCACAATTTGGAGCTATTCCTGCAAGCTTTTTTCCATGCATAGTATTGGAAGCAAGATGCAAAAAGGACTTTATATTTCTTAGAAAATACCCAACATTCTAAAGTCAAATGTACCCCAAATTTCCTCCTAATCAGCATCATTCCCTAATATCTAACATCTATCACCCCTGTAACATGTGACTCCAGAAAATATATTTTAATTCAATCACATGTGAAATTGATTTTTTACTCCCTATATTTGACAGGAACCAATTACCCATGCTGTTAAATGATTTCCTAAAATCATTTCAGTTTGCCTTTCACAGTCCGTGGGTATTTAAGCCACTGTAGGCAACAGGATTGATGGTCCAATGATACACGCTAATGACAAAATCCTACTTAAGGCCAAAAGACAATGCCACCAAAGTGACCCAGAGTGTGGAATTCACTCACCCTCCCGGCTGAGTTCACTTTGACAGCGACACTCACAGAAAGAGGAAAAACTTCTGAAGCATAAGCACTTTGACAAGGAGAGAAAATAGATACTCAAACAAATCATAAATGAAAGGAAACCATAGAACAATGTGATTTTCAAACTGTCTTTTCAGGATAACTTCTTTTTTTAATTTGAACCCTGTTTACTTTAAATTTACATAGTTTAATTTTTCTCAAAGCATAGTCAGAAGTCACTTTTTTTAGAAAAAGTTTCCATTTCTTTGAGGGCAAAATAATTACTTAGGCCCTAACTACAGGTTTTCATGCAGCTTTGTCCTATCTTCATAGCTAACTCAGTTGACAGTTGTTAAGGTGACGGCCTCTTTGCAAGGCACTTGGTTTATGGAGAGGAGTTAGAGGAGAGGCACTTTTTACTGAGACTTTCTGGTGAAAAATGATCCTTGTATTTGCCGTATATGTCACCTCAGGTCAAATTTTAAAGACAAGAGAACTAATACGTGTTGTGAGAATTAATTAAATCAAGGACAAATGCACTCTGTAAACAAAAGCTTTAAAGTTTCCTAGCCGGTGGCTGTTTTTCAATTCTTGACTCTGTGACGGCTTCAGTTGTGAAACACAGACATAGTGGCCTCATTGATTGAAAGAAATATACTTCCATTCCACGGCTCAAAGGAGCAGACATAAACAGTCAAAATAATCATTTAAGGGAAAAATTGGGGAAACTGTTTTAATTTACTTGAAATTCATTGGCACACGCTATCTCCTACCAGATGAATTAGTGTTATGCTTGCACAAATGTTTACCTTCCCAGTATTGTTGTTATCATTTATTATAATTATTAATTTCTGCAAATGATAAGAACATGCAGGAAGATAAGCCCAAAGCTTCTATTCTGAGTAGAACTACTTGCCCTACATTTGAGATTCCTAAGCTGCTAGGTTTCTTGAGGGAAACACCCAGCACATCCACTCCCACCTTCCTACCTCAAAAGCTCAGAGCGCTTCAATCCATTTATGCTCAGGTGCCGGCATGTGATGTAATGGGACCCTGTGGGAATGCTGCAAGGGCTTCTGGGTAGGCCTTCCTCATCGCTAAAGGGAGACACAAGACAGAGACTTTCCATTTTTCTCCTCTGGACTCTGTCATTGGTCAGCAAAGCCTGAAATTGTCATGGACATCTTGTTAAAATGTGGACAAAAACAAACATGCTAAGAATGACAGAGTGGAAAGCTGATTTAAAAGAAAACCTGAAACCATGATGGCCTTGCGAGGCAGCTGAAATAACTCTAGAATCACTTTTCCTCCCTACTTTGTATTTTGTAAGATACACAATGTGTCTTTATTATTTAAACAACTTAGAGTTAGATTTTCTGTTATTTAAGTCGAAAGCACTAGACGTAATCGTGGCCACAGCTGGACCTGAGTGTATCTGCAGCCTCTCCAATGCCACTTTGCCTCTCCTGTCATCATGAAACAATGTATCCATCCCCTGAATCTGCACTAGACTGTGACTTGCCTTGCACAACAGAATGGGACAGAAGCAATATTGAAAAGCTCAGAACCAAAGCTTCAAGAGGCTTTGCATAATTCCTTTCTCACTTACAGAATCCTGATGCCACCACATGAAGAAGACGAGGCCAGGCTATGCAAGAAGAGAGACCCTGTAGAGAGTAACCCAGTTCTCCCAGCCACCTCTGCTGAACACCACCCTACCATCCAGCCCTAACCGATGCACCAGCTAATCACAAATACATAAGTGAACTGAGCCAAGATCAGCCAAGCCAGCCCAAATCACCAAACTATGGAACTGAGAGTTCAATAAGTGGTTGTTGCTTTAAACCACTATGGCGTGAGATTACTTATTAGCAAAACTAACCAATACACGGATAAAAGTAAAAATATAGGTTACTAAGAGCAATAACTTCCCTTAACTGCATGTTTCACTATGCAATCTTTGAACATATATTTGTTTTGGAATTTGGAAATAGATACAAATAGATACAGATGTGTACTGCCAGAATTACATCATTAAATAAAGTATGTATGTAACTCTTGCACAATTGTGGAAATGAAATAATCAAAGATAATACTAGCATTCTACCATCATTTCCTATTTTTGACCTATGGTAAGGTTGTCCTTGTTAATTGGAGAGAGGAGAGAACATAATAAAAGGATGGATGATATAAAACTGTACACAATTTGAAATCATTTATATTTGGCATCAGAGAACCCTCATAAACCAAATTTGTATGCACTCATAAACCAAGTCTTTCCTTGGACTGGCATTGAGGGTAGATGGTGTTGCCTGTAATCAATTACTGAATTAGGCAACTTAGAAATCTCCTGGGTGATAGGGACATCTAACCTGTAATCAAATGAATCATAAATTTTATTTTTTATATTGTTTTGGGTTAATTGAGAATACAAATAATTTGGTTACAATGTTCTCATTTGTTAGGTAAAGTCCCTCTTATAATTATGTCCCTCTCCTAAGAGGAGTGCCATACACCCTAACATTGTGCCCACTAAGTGGGAGTACACCCATCCGCCTCCCTTCCTCCCTCCCTCTCCCCACGCCCTAGTTTCCCTGCCTCCCAGCTTAAGGCAAAAGATATAAAGTCTCCATCTTTTTTTAATGGCTGAATAATATTCCATGGTATACATGTACCACAGCTTGCTAATCTATTCCTGGGTTGGTGCACATTTAGGCGATTTCCACATTTCAGTAATTTTAAATTGAGCCATGAAAAACAGTCTAGTGCAAATTTCCTTATGATGAAATGATTTTTTTTTTCTTCTGGGTAGATGTCTAGTAATGGGATACAGGATCAAATGGGAGGTCTAATTTGGGTTCTTTGAAGATTCTCCAAACTCCCTTCCAAAAAATTTGTATTAGTTTACAGTCCCACCAACAGTGTAAAAGTGTTCCCTTCTCTCCACGTCCACACCAGCATTAGCAGCTTTGATGAATCATAAATTTTTGAGTTGAAACTAGCCTTAGAGAAAACTCCCCCACTCAATGCAGTCATCTTCTCCATAACAAATGATTCCATTCAGCAATCATTTACAGAGTACCTCCTGTGTGCAAACAACCCTGCAGCAGAGAATTCAAGAACAGTAATGAACATCCCTGACTTTAAGGAGATCACTATCCAGTAGAGAAGATAATAAGGCACTTACATAAATGAGATCCAAGTGCAAACTGTTAAAGAGACTTAAATACCAGACTCTGTGGAGTCAAAGGGAAGAGAGATCTCTTATATAGTGGCCTTGCGATGGGTGACTGTAGTCCCAGCCGCTTGAGAGGCTGAGGCAAGAGGATCATTTGAGCCCAAGAGTTTGAGGTTGCTGTGAGCTATGATATCATGACACTCTACCAAGGGCGACAAAGTGAGACCGTCTCAATTAAAAAAAAAAAAAAAAAACATGGTGAGAAGGGAAGGAAGAGAGAGGGGGCAGGCGCCAGGCTCTTTTGAACAACCAGATCTCTCTGGGAACTAAAGGAAATCACTCATTATGGCAATGACGGCACCAAGCCATTCATGAGGGGCCTGCCCCATAACCCAAACACCTCCCACCAGGCCCCAGCTCCTATGTTGGGGATCAAATTTCAACTTGAGATCTGCTGGGGACAAATGTCCAAACCATAAAACCATAATATACATGAGTGTGTCTGAAAAGACCAACCTCAGACAAGTACTTCTTTTTCCAATACCTAAAAATAAAGACTGGCTTTCTTTTGCAGCTACTAGCAATGTTTATAGCACCTGCCAGGTTTACTATTTCTGCAAACACCTGGATTCTTGGCAATCCTGTCTTAGTTTAGATCTTCTTAACTGGGGCTCTCTATACCTCAGAGATTTTTGAAGTCCTTGAATTTCTTTGCAGAATTGCAGGTATATGAGCATATTTGCATATAGGGCCACTGCTAGCCGGAGTAAAGGCATCAGCCAAGAACTGCCGCTGAGTGAGTCTTGGACTGAGAAAGAATTAAAATAATTTCACAAGATGAAAAAGTGGCATAACACAGACAGAGAGAGGTCCCCAAATGCCTGCTTGTGACTGCACTTTCACACACTTCCATTCATTCGGCTTCCCCTAACACACACTGTAAAGGCTGAGTCTCTTTGGCAAGGTTTTCATGTTTCAGACCAGCTCTTCACGACGTAATCCAGGGTCTGGCTGCCGGTCTGGATCTCCGGTGGGTGGGTGTGCAGACTTCCCACTCTCCTCTTTGGCCCTAGAAAGGGCATTTTTATTTTTTTTAGGAAGCCTAAAGTGTTAGAATAAAGTTTCCAGGGAAAGAAATGAAAACCATTTGGACAGCAGGTAGCAAAAAGCATAAAGTAAAAGTGGCAGGACAGAACTTTTTTGTTTTTTTAATAAAAAGAAGGAAAAGTGTTTGTTTTCCAGGTTTCATTTGCAAAGAGAATAAGTCCTTTGTGCCTGGCTTAGCCTCCAGGCCAACAAGGGCCACAGGGCCACACCCTAAGGCAGGTTTTGGCTCCATTCACCTTTTTCCTCCTCTCTCTCTCTCTCTCTCTCTCTCTCACACACACACACACACACACACACACCAGCACATGCAAATATTTATGTTTAAAAGGTACAACCTTCATTATATTACTAGCATCAGAATGTGGAACCTTTTAAGGAGGTGTTGACTGCCAAAAATTTAAACTGGAAAAGGAGGTAGATTTTAATTGAACCTGATTTAAACATACAAAACTTCTCTTTTGCAAAAAGGGAAGCAAGTAAATAAATAAGTAGAATTCGTTAAGCTACCATTAATCTACAAGGGGGTCAAAAGCCCAAAGTTCATTCACTCAAGAATTTATTATATATTGTACATTAGATGCTAGCCATAGAGGTTTGGAAGTTTACCTTCTGGTCTCACCTATGTGAAACAACTAAAGAACAATAAAGTACAATCAGACTTCCAAGAAGCAAAAGTTTACGTGTGGACCAGAAGAATACACCAGATCATCAACAGACAAAAGTTCAAGATCCATCAATAAGAGAATGGTTAAATAAAGGTGACATTGCGTTACACATGCTGGAGTACTATTCAGCAGTCAAAAGAAATGAACTAAATTTATGTGTAGGTCTCAAAATTATTCTTTAATGAATAAAGCAAGTTTTAGAATATGTACAGTGTTATACCATATATGTTAAAAAAAAACCTGCACATTAACATCATTTATTTTATAATGTGTGTGTGTGGGTGTGTGTGTCTCTTTTTAATGATCTGGAAGGAAACACACTGACCTGATGATCATGGGTATTCTTCAGGGCAAGAGAGACCAGGCTGAAGGAGCCAGTCAAAGGTATCTTTTGTCTGATCTGTTTTGTGCTGGTTTTGTATTTGGAGATTACTCTGGTGACTGGGAGTCTGGAGGCCCAGCTTTCTTCAGAAAGCAGTGGAGGGTTTTGTAAATATCCTGCCTTCTTCTAATAGACCACATGACTTCCTGGTAGCCAGGACCTCTCAGAAGTCCCAAGAGCTGGGTCTCTTCCATTTTTTGAGGCTTCCAGCATAGTAAAAAATGAAGAAATTCCAAGAGCATGTTACAGCCAGCACCATATATTTTAAATGTTTATATTTATCCACTAAAATTGTGGGATGAATCCTTCCCCTTCACTCTTCTGGGGCTGTCTCTGTGATTCTATCCAAAATCTACATTTTAAACTTTGAGCTCATGGCCTGCCAGCTCACTCCTCCCAGTGTCCCAGCTGCTGGCCCCAGGGAACCAGAAAAAGGTCTGTATGAAACAGGCTGGCAGGCCAGTGATGGGAGGGCCAGTGCAGGAAAGTTCTAGATCCTTTAGCCCAGCCGTTCTCAACCTGTGGGTCACGACCGCTTTGTAACAATGAAAATAGATTGTGGCATTAGGGAGGTTGAGAACCACTGCTTTAGCCCTTTCCCTAGGGTGTAAGTTCTCTCCCAGGCCTGGCAGTTGGATCTAGAGCTTCTCCCCTGCCAGGAGGGTTCTGTCTATGCAGCTGCACGGAATGGAGGAAAGTTTACTTTCCCGACCATCTTTCCCTTCCTCTGCGCAGGGCACTTAAGATCAAACAGGCACGCCCTGTACCAGCCCAGCCCAAGCCCCACCCCCCATGCCCCAGGAGAAAATTGGGGACAAATGTAGGACCATGGTTTAATAGACCTGTAAAATGTCCAACCATTTTATTCTTTTTAAGTAGAAAATGTTTGTCCTTAGAAAAAGTTGCAAAGAGGCATAAAATATTAAAAATGTACATCTCTTTCACTTTGTAGAAGGGAAGTGGGTGTCATTCTGTGCTTAGTGACATTCTCGCATAAATATTCTAGAGAAATAATAGCATTAGCCAATTGTGAACACACTTTCAAAACGTTTTAAAGAGGTCTGTCCCTCCAGCCTCCTTCTTTTTAATATTACATTAAGAGTTTCATATACTGTGAAGCGTTCTCATTATGAAAGCACTAACTTGTCATTTGAAAGAATGCATTCATCTAAACAAATACGCTCCAAAGTGAACCAAATGCTAATGCACATTTTATTGGTTGAAAAGACAAACAATATAATTATACTTGAATTTCAGGGAATCAAAGGTAGTAAAAAAAAAAAAAAAAGTTGTGCACCAAGTCCAGGGCAGGGTTTGTAAGTGAGCCATACCCTAGTTCATTCTTCCAAGCTTGAGAAGTTTACTAAAATGAGCTGAGGGCCACTTCGGCAGACTCACAAAAAGGATAATGTCTCCCAGTTTTTCTTTTGTTCTTTCCAGATCCTGCTCAAGTGTACACCAAGCCAGCAGGTTCACCAGAAAGCTACTGAGTATTTGCTGGGACCCATTCTGCGGGGTGGATTTCTTCTGGAATCTCGCCAAGAGTTTTTTATGCTTCTGTGGTAGGCATTTCTTGAACATTGTCATTTAGCCAAGCAAAGAACATTTGCTTAAAGGATAAAAAATGTTTTAAAATTCTTGTTTGTTTAAAAGCAGGTTAAATAGCCTTATAATCTCAGGCTAAAGCAGGAGAGAAACTTCTCTAGTTTATCTGATTAGGTGATTTCAATTATTTCCCTTTAAAGGGATTCATAGTTTTTCCTAAATTGATTTATTTAGACTGTCTTCTAGAAAGTAGTCCCTGCCCCCATGCTTAATTTTTTTTTTTGATGTCATTAGCTGTTTTTCAAAACTGATTTTTACTTTAGAGATTTCTCACATGTGGATGCCTATAGGAGCTGTTAGTAATAACCAGGAAAATTTGGAGGTACAGAGAGCATGCTGAAATAGAATGTCTTTTCACTTTCAGTTCCATAGAAGGGCAAATGTGAAAATGTCTTTATGATGGAGCAGGTATTTTAAAAGTATTACAAATTCAATTGTAAATTCTAAGTTTAACAATTGACACATTAAGGCTTGGCGCCTGTAGCTCGGTGCTTAGGGTGCTGGCCATATACACCGAGGTAGGTGGATTCAAACCCAGCCTGGGCCTGCTAAACAACAATGACAACTGCAACAACAACAACAACAAAAATAGCTAGGGGTTGTCCCAGCTACTTGGGAGGCTGAGGCAAGAGAATCGTTTAAGCCCAAGAGTTTGAGGTTGCTGTGAGCTGTGACACTACAGCACTCTACCAAGCACAACAAAGTGAGACTCTGTCTCAAAAAAAAATTTTTTTTGACACATTAAAAATCACAACATGTAAGTATCTCCCCAGAAATTACATAGTGAATAGTAAAATTTGACCACATACCACCCTCACTTTATTTATTTATTTATTTTTGAGACAGAGCCTCAAGTTTTCCCCCTAGGTAAAGTGCTGTGGCATCACAGCTCACAGCAACCTCTAACTCTTGGGTTTAAGCAATTCTTCTGCCTCTGCCTCCCAGGTAGCTGGGACTACAGGTGCCCGCCACAATGCCCAGCTATTTTTTGGTTGCAGCAGTCATTGTTGTTTGGCAGGCCCGGGGTGGATTTGAACTGACTCACTCAGGTGTATGAGGCTGCCGCCTTAGCCACTTGAAGCCACAGGCGCCAAGCCTACCACCTCACTTTAACAAGGTTTCAATTAGTACCAAGGTTTTTAATCATGTATTCTGTGATACATAATGATATACAAAGGCTCTCTCTAAATGTGGCAAGGAAAAATAAAATATAAAAATTTGAGTCTCGGGGCGGCACCTATGGCTCAAGGAGTAGGGCGCCAGCCCCATATATGGTGGGTGGCGAGTTCAAGCCCAGCCCCGGCCAAAACTGCAAAAAAAAAAATTGAATCTAGTCTCTGCCATTCATTAGCTGTGTGATCTTGGGTAAGTTACTAAGCATCTCTGAACTTCAGTGTCATAGAAATAATTAATACGTAGTTTAATGGGGCTACTGTGAAGACTAGAGATGTCTATAAGTTATGTCAATGGTGCCTAGCATGTTATAAAGGCTTAAGAATATATTAGCTCTTTTTTTCATCTTTGTCAATTCATTCCATGAGTACAAGTCAATCTGGAGATTAAAATAGGCAAACTGTGATCTAAGCTAGGATGGTGTTGTTTTAATGTTAGGTTATTTCTGGCTGATTCATTTTATACTTTAATTGTACTTCAAATATACATTTTGTACTTTAAATATACAAGTTTCTGTAAACACTCTCTAAACAAAACAAATCTGTTTTTATTTTGATGAAGATAAGACTGATTCTGATAGAATGTTTGGAGAGCTGACTTATACGCAGAATTTTGTTTCTGAAGAGTTGCCTCTGTTCTGAAAATGTGATGCTACCTTTTCCTACACAGTATGCAAATGAACTCCTAAGGAAAAACATGGCAATTCTTTAATGCCTAAATCCTATGGAATTTGCTGCCTCCTGTATTCAAGTTTGGGCTGTGATCGTAAACTTGGCTCCCTTCAATCGAGTTTTGTTAGGTGTTCAGAATGTTCCCACACCCGAACCTCCCTTCTGTAACCTGTGCTTGCAGGTCATGGTATTCAGCCCCAAGAGCTCTGTACTTCTGGGCCACTCAGGTACCTGTTACATGCAGACTACAAGTTTTTGTCCTACAGATTTTTCCACCAGTTTAGATGCTGCAAACATTTGGCTGTTGCAGTTTCTAATTTTTGTTTGGGTTCTTTAAAAACTGCTCTTCCCCCACCCCTGGCACATCACCATTTCTCCGAGGCACTCATTGTGAGATGGGAAGTCTGGGGCCTGTCATTTGCATTCTAGATCGAAACTAACAGAATGTAGATTTCCTTTTTTTGTGCCATGACAAACGAATGAGGATATGAGATGTATTTATTCTTTTGTAAAATGCAGAAGCAACAATTCCAGGAGATGCTGAGTGTTTTCTTCATATTTGCTGAGTTGTTTATGTAAACTATGGTCCTTGTTTGTTACAGATGAGGGGAAAATATGAATTTGGTGGGAATGATGGCAGGGAGGAGGAAGTGGTGTGGGAAAATGACTTGGTTCTCATTTGCCATAAGGTATGTAATTCCTGGAAAGAGGATGTGTGTATATATATATATATATATATATATATATATATACAGGGGGTCCCAAAAAGTGTATATTCATTTTTTTCATATATGCATTTTAAGAGATCGTGTTGGAAGTAAAATCAATCATTCCCCCAAAGTGCTCGAATTGTAGGTAAAATGGATGTGCATAACATGTCTGGGTACACTTGGCAGTAACAGTACCTTCAGTTCAACTTAGAAAAGTAATACTACATAGGTAACATCTGTGTGTGTGTGTGTTTGTGTAAGCACCCTCTGTATAATGGCAAATAAAATACCTTGGTCTTTACGGTCAAGACCTCATATCACCTGTGCATGCTGCACGCAGATTGAGCACTGAAGCTGCTAGCTGTAGGCTGTGCTGGGATGGCCCCCTTAGACACAACAGGTATGGCTCTTCTGCCTGTGTAATGCTCTTCCAAGGCCACAGTGGCTCACTGAGGACCTGCGATCTTGGGGTAAAGACGAATAGATCTGATACACAAATTCATAAGGCCTAACAATTTAATGTGTTTAAAAAAAACTATTCTTGCTAGGTGCGATGGTACACTCCTGTAATCCTAACACACTCATGGAGGCAGAGGCTGGTGGATTGCTTGAGCTCAGGAGTTTGAGACCAGCTTGAGCAAAAGCCAGATCCCACCTCTACTAAAAATAGAAAATCAGCCAGGCAGTGTGATAGGCACCTGTCATCCCAGCTACTCAGGAGGCTGAGGCAGGAGGATTGTTTGAACTCATGGGTTTGAGGTTTTCTGTGAGCTATGTATGATGCCACGGCACTCTACCCAGGGTGACAGAGTGAGACTCTGTCTTAAATAAACAAATAAATTAAATTAAAAAATCAGGAATAAGTATGGCCAAAACAGCACCCCTCCCTTAAACAGACTCTGGGTTGAGGGGTAGAATTGAAAGCAGATGGGATCCATGGGGGGGGGGGGTCCTTAAATATTTTAAAACATTTCCTGGAAAGTTAGTATTGAGGGTCAATATAATGCTTTTTGAGCACACTAAGGTTCGTGTTACAGTTTAGAGCAGTGATTTTCAACCAGTGTGCCACGGAGGATCTTAGGTGTGCCGTGAAAAATTTTAAAGATCATTAATTAAATTATTTTTGAAAGAAGTTCAGAGCCCAGTGAGTATATTCCTTTTTTTTTTTTGACTCTTTTTTTAAAATCAAGATAATTTAAGTGTGCTGTGGAAGTTTAACAAGTGCTCCATGAGATAAAAATGGTTGGAAAATACTGGTTTGGAGAGTGTTCCACATCTGGATTTCTCCCCCTGTCTTCTTTTCCCTTCTTTTTTGCAGTGGGTTCAAGACTTGTCTTATTCTAAATGCTTGTGAGAGAGGAAAGGAGACCGCCAGGCCAACACATCCAGACATCCCCGCGTGGAAAGGGCTATGGAAAGGGTTTGTCCAGAGTAGTCAATCTAGAAAGGCTTCATGGAGGAGGTGTCCTGAAAATAATTAGGTAAACAGAGGAAGCCGTGGTAATGGGGGAAAGCCTATGAAAGCTAATAATAATAGGAGTGCCTAGTTCTTGTTGCCAATGTATTCCGTGCAACTATTCAACTATTTTACCTAAATAATCTCATTGAATTCTCAGAAAAAGGTTGGAACACCTTTAATTCCCATTTTAAGGAAGAGAAAATTGAGGTGGAGAAAGGCTATGCCTCTTGCCCACTTTTGCACAGCCAGCAGGTGATAGAAGCAGGATTTGCATCCCAGAGTCCCGGACCCTTAATCTGTTCGCAGGAAGGATCTTTAATAGTAAGTGACTTGATCAATTTAGAGCCTGGCCTGCTTCCCAAAGGTGTGCTGGGAGACTGTTGGATTTTTACATGGGAAATGATATATTTTTTAATCCCAAATCTTATCAGAATTATTTGCAACTGTTTTGTTTTTTTTTCTGGTGGGGGGAGTAGTGAGGACCAAAGGTATATAAGTGGGATTTTAATAATTTTTAAAATTCCTATGCTTCTATTTGAATGGAAGCAAAATTGTTCTAAAGTTTCCTTTATTTTTCATCTAAGCATGGGTATATGTGCAAAAGGTAACTTGGGGGTGGCCTGGGCAGGTAGTTGTACATGGGGGACAGGGCATAGTCAGGGTCAGGGGCACAGTTAGGCAAGAGATATGTGGTGGTGATGACAATGATGGTAGCTAATAATTAACTGAGCACTGATGGTGGAATTTGTGTATAACTGTGCTCTTTTTTAATGCTCTCAATGGCCCCAAGAGGGAGATAGTTATACCTTCAATTTATAAATGTAGAACTGAGGTTCTCAGAAGTGAAAACCTGTCCAAGGTCACACTGCAGGTTAGAGGCAGAGCCTGGATGTAAATCTGTCTGATTTTAGAATCTTAAGACTCTGACAGCAGCCATATTCAGGGAGGAGTTAAGGTTTGGGGGGTGCTTTAAAAGTGTAGAGATGTCTAGGAAAAAAATATTATAAACATTTGGTAACTTGGAAATTGACACATGGTGATGGAGTCCAAGGGAATAAATGTGCAGAGGAAAATGTTGGGTGAGGGCCAGCCAACCCATGAAAAAATGCTCAACATCACTCATCATCGGGGAAATACAAATTAAAATTACAATGAGAGACCACCTCACCCCTACCAGAATGGCCATTATTAAAAAGTCAAAAAAAAAACAATAGATGCTGGTGTGGATGCAGAGAGAAAGAACCCTTATATGCTGTTGGTGGGCCTGCAAACCACTATAACCTTTCTGAAAACCAGTGGGGAGATTCCTCAAAGAAATAAACATAGACTTACCATTCAATCTGACAATCTCACTACTGGGTGTCTACCCAGAGGCAATGAAGTCATTTTATCAAAAAGGTACTTGGACTCAAAAGTTTATTGTAGCTTAATTCACAATTGCAAAGGTACGGAATAACCTAAGTGCTCATCAATTTATGAATAGATAAAGAAAATGTGGTGTGTGTGTGTGCGCGTGCACTCACACACACACACATACACACACACATACACACTCAGCCATGAAAAGGAATGAAATAGTGTTGTTTGCAGCAACTTGGGTGGAACTGGAGACCATTATCCTAAGTGAAGAATCTCAGGAATGGAAAAATAAACACCACATTTTCTCACTAATAACTGGAGCTAAACAATGGGCACACATGGGCACAAAGGACACTAGAAACCAAGGCGTGAGGAGGGCAGGAAGGGGATGAGGAATAAAAACTAAACCGTCCAGTGCAACGATCACCATTCTGGTGATGGGCACACTAAAAACTCCAACTTAAGCATCATACAAGGTGTCCATGTAACAAAAACACTTGTACTCCCTTAATCAATATTTTGAAATAAAACAACCACCAAGTTGGATGAGGAGGGTATCCTGGGGACCGCTCCACAGAGGGAGAAGACTTTGAGAATAAAATACCCATGGAAGTAGAGATGGAAACCAAGACCCCAGCACTGGGCCCACCATCTGTCTACCCTCATGTGGACTCTCAATCTCTGCATCTGTAGAAATGAAAAAAACAGTTCACCTTCCCATATGATTTCATGAGTTTTTTTTGGTCATCATCAGTGACATACTGTACACAGATGTGCTTTAAGAACTAAATAGTTCTTCACAATAGGATGTGTAGAAAGGCATAGAGGCAGTGGTCTGAACCCAGCAAAAGGGGTGAGGATGCCGGGTGGGGGGAACGGGGCTTAAGTGTGACGATGGGGGTTACTGAGATGCTCCCATAGGTTGGGCCCTGATGGAAACCCTGGAAGCAATAATTCCCTAAGAAGGATTGAAAACTCAGGACAAGAAGAAAGGAAACCAAAAAGGAAAAACCAAGGAACATAAGCCAACAGGGTGGTGGCAGGGAGGAGCCTGGGTCCAGGCCTCTCAGCTCCGGCTCTCTGACCTTGAGCACATGGCTTCAGTTTCTGGGCCTCAGTTTTCCTCTGTCAAAATGTCAGTGTTGGCGTAGATGAACCCTTCAGCCCCAGCTGTGAACAAGAGGCTGCTCCATCTCACCCAGGCCCTGGGCTGAGGAAGGTCACCTCGAGCAGGGCTGAGAGGCCACAGCAGCAGGTGTCAGGGTGGAGGAATGGAATGTGCCTGGGTGTGTGGCGTGGGAGGAGCTTCATCCTGGTTGTGCACTTGTCCCCTCTAATCCTGGCCTGAAAAAAAAAAAAAAAAAAATAGAAGAGTCACAATTCAGGAAGCTGCGGGGGGGTGCGGGGATAGGGGGTTGGAGGTGGGGTGGGAGGAGGGGGGGTGGGGGTCAGAGGAAAGGCCTCCCTGGGTAGCCATGTGGCTCTGCGACTCTGGAGCAGACCCGGACCCAGGGGAGAGTCCTTCTTTGTGAGGAGGCTGAAAGAGGACAGGCTGGGAGTGGCCGGAATAAGAAAGGTGACTCCCAGGGTCTGGGCCAAGGAAGGGTTTTGGACCGGAAAGGGATTCACAACAGGGCATGCTTGAGAGGAATTGTTTAAGACTTTAAACTCTCAGAAAGGCAAGTAACATGAGATGGGACCTATAGGTTACTCTACTATATATAGTGTGTAGCCTGAAAAGGCCTCCCCTGCAGCACTTGCGTTTTGAACTTCCAGGGAGTCTTTCTGAAGGATGCAGTGGGGGAAGGGATTCTGCTGGGACAGACCAAAATGGGGAAGCACTGGCTTTGAAGAATTTCCTCCCTTTTTATGCCTGGGGTGTAACCAGAGACCAATGTCAACAAAGAATCTGCCTTAGGAACACTTTTGTGTACAGCTCTCTTTGGAGCATGACTTGCTTTTTCTGAGGTTAATGAATTGTAAATTGTGCAATTTCAGGTTCTACTGGTCCAGGGTAGGTAGGAGAGACTTTTGAGGGGGTTGGTGGGAGAGCAGTGGGTGGTATCACTCAGACCTCTTGGAAACTCTTGCTATCTATAAGACCAGACTGGCCACATGAAATCCTCCCTTTCACAGGACACCAGAACATACATGTGGATTTGGGTGTTAATGCCTCGATTAGTTATAGCAAATGGATCTAGGTCAAATCTCTCAATAAGGTAAAATCCTAAATTCAGAGGGGGCAGAGGCAATAAAATTAGCAAGTTTGGTGTGATCCAGTTGGGTAAGCTTGATCACACTTTTCATGTGATAACTATTTGCTGTGGTTGGCCAAGGTCTACACTCCATGCTGGGGGGGGGGGGGGGGAAGGTAACATGCTGGGACCTCCAAAAAGTTGGGGCTGGGTCCTAATAGTCTTTGTTCTTCATTTCCTTTCCCTCACCCTGGGCTTAACAAAGGATCTGACATTTATGCATGTGCACAACAAAAATGTATCGGGCATTTATCTTACTCCAGCTACTGTTCTTAGGGCTGGGGATATGGACAGTCACAAATCAGCCCAGGTAGGGGAATGTTCGGGAGAGGGTGTGTGCTGGGGGAGGAGGAATGGGAGGCGAGGCCAGGTGGGAACAGAGGCAAAGACTGTGCAGACCTCAGGGGCCTCCTGGGTCCCTGGGAGGGTTTTGAATTTTACGCTGAATGAGACGGGAAACTTGTGGAGGGTTTTCAGAAGTGTGACAGGGTCATTCTGGCTGCTGTTTTAAATAAATTGAAGACAGCAAGGATGGAAGCATGGAAACAGGATACAATAATCTAAGCAAGAGATAATGGTGGTTTAGACTAAAGATTCACCAGATTCTAAATATTTTGAAGGCAGAGCTGGCAAGAGTTTCTGTTAGATGGAATTGGAAAGAAAAAATGGAAAGATGAGTCAACATCTTCAGTCTGAGAAACCAGAAGCTGTCGTTTACTAAGATGGGGAAGGCTGGTGGAGAAGCAGGGTGGGAGGGGAGGTCTGGAACTTGGTTTTGGAATTGTTACATCTGAGATGCTTGATGTAAATGCAGACGCCTGCTGGAGATGTCCCATAGGCTATTGGATACATGTGGTGGGGTTCAGGGGAGAGGGTAGGGTTATAGGTATGAACTTGGAAGTGGGCAGCCCCATCAAAGCTATGGATGGAATGAGCTCACCTAGGAAGAGGAAAAGCAAGCAGGGATGAGACAGAGCCCTAGTGATTGGAGGAATGAGAAGACACCAGTAAGGAGATAAGGAGTAAGCAGTGAGCCAGCAAGAGGACCAGGAGAGTGATGTCGTAGGGAACAGGGAGGAAGCTGTTTCAGGGAGGGAGTGTCCAACTGGGTCAGAGGCTGCTGGTGAATCAGGGGAGAATAGGACTGACAGTCAGTCACTGCACTGGGAACCTGGAAGTCACTGGCAAGTCTGCAATAGCACCTTTGGTGGGGTTGTGAGCACGGGAGCCTGACTAGAGTGGTTTCAAAACAGAATGGATGAAAAGAATAGGTGGGGATGTGTAAACCAGTGGTCTCCGACCTGTTTTGGCACCAGGGACTGGTTTCATAAAAAACTATTTTTTCATGAACCAGGGGTGTGTGGCAGTGGGGATGGTTTTGGGTGGGGACACAAGTGCATTACACTGACCTCAGATCACCAGGCAGCAGGTTCCCACGAGGAGCCCGCAACCTAGATCCCTCACACGCACAGTTTACAGATGGTTCACCCTCATGTGAGAATCTCATGGCACTGCTGACGTGACAGGAGGCAGAGCTCAGGTGGTCGTGTGAGTGATGGGGAGTGGTTGTGAATGCAGACGTAGCTTTGCTGGGCACCCGGCCACTCACCTCCTGTTGTGTGGCCTGGTTCCTAGCAAGCCACAGACTGGGACCAGTCCACGGCCTGGGGGTTAGGGACCACAGATGCAGATAACTCTTTCAAATTTTTATTATAAGGGGAAGAAAAAAATTGAAGCATTTGCTGGGGGGAAATGCCCAGTCTCTAAGACGGCTCAATAGTATGCCGGGAGCTGGTTTTCAAACAGTGGGTTGTTCTGTTTTGAAGAAGCCAGCTCCATCCAGGTGAACCCCAGTTGTGTATCCTATGACTCTGCCATGGGGACTTGCTCATGACTCTAAACAGTGTCCCTGTCTGTCACAGATAGTGCTAGCACCACGGAATCAGCAGATCTCATGGCAACCTGGGTCAATCAGCACGCAGGTTGGAGAAGTATTCCCTAATGCAGGTTTTAGCTTCCAGATCCAAAGAGACTCACCAAGCCCCATATTTCCGTCTTATCTCTAGTAAGCACAAGGTATAATAGCTTCTTCTTACAGGGCATGTCCTGCCATGTCTTCTACCACTGAACCCCTAAACATTTCACCAGCATGGGAAGCAATGCAAGACCCTTTCTCACGGGGATGCAGGCTTTGGGTGTGAGGACGGGCTCAGATCTGGAAACTGTGACAGCTCTTGGTTTTCTTTTCTTATTATCCAAGTCAGGTCATACCCTCCCTGGTAGCTCCTCTGTCTCTTTCCTAGGAACACTGTGGTCTATTAGTCTTCATCAAAACCTCAGTGGGCTGCGGCACTTGTGGGCTGTTACGGCTCATATTCGTCCCAACTCTAATGCGTGTGAGCCAACACCTGGTCTTTGTTATTCTGGAATCCCATCATCTTCGTTGACACTAGGGAGCCCAGTTATATGGCAGAATCGTCTATTCTCACCCCGGCCTACAGAAGACAGTCATTGCTAAGCTTCTCAGAGATCCTGTTGCCTCCCCACTGATAGACATTGCTGCCCCTCTCTGATGTATTGAAGGGAAGATCCTCTGAACCCTACCAGGATGCATAGGCCAAACATAATGAGTTTGTTCTAATAATCCTATCATCCCAAATATTCTGATCCCTTCCTCAATTTTCTGCCAAGGCACTGCAGCCTCTCCCTATAATTTACTAAAAGATTTCATCATATTGGAACCTCAAGGAGCCTTTCAGAAACAAATTAACCTTACTTTTAAGAGAGTTCCCAAGTCAGTAAACCACCCGCCATTGTATTCTGCTCCCCTCCTTCCACTCCTGTCTATCAGCTCCCCAGACATTCTTACCAGCGCCCCACTAGTTCATGCTGGTTCAAAGTCACGTCTTTCTGCTCTTTCTGAGGGTAAGGGGTTTTCTTCTGCACACAAGACTATATATATATATTTTTTTTTTTGAGACAGAGTCTCAGGCTTTTGCCCTGGATAGAGTGTCGTGGTGTCATAGCACAAAACAACCTTCAACTCTTGGGCTCAACTGATCCTCTTGCCTCAGTTTTTCTATCTTTAATAGAGATGGAGTCTCACTTTTGCTCAGGCTGGTCTCGAAATCATGAGCCTAAGCAATCCACCCTCCTTGACCTCCCAGATTACAGGTGTGAGCTACCTCACCCAGCCTTGTATTTTTCGGGGGGGGGGGGGACTGTATTTTTCACCATGGACTCCCTGAGACCTAGTCCCTGGTGGCAGTCTGGCAACAATGGAGACAGGGGTTGATCTTGAACAGGGCAACATCATTTTGTCACAGTCACTGTCAAGAATCTAGCTTTGCCCAGATCTAGAGAAGAAAGCGAAAGCAACATTCCAATTACCATCAGTCAACTGATAGGTTATTTTGGATGAAGTAATAGAAGGCAAGGAAAATACCCTCAGGCTCTGGGCTTCTTCCTGCAGGATTGGAAAGAAAGCTGAAGGGGGGGAAATACAAGTCAGTTGGGAGAGCTCCGTGGCCAGGAGGGTCCGTGAGCTCTGTCTGGTGGGTTGTGATGGTGGCTGTGCATGACCAGGGCTCTGATCTCTGCAAGCGGAACTGTATCACCCATACTTTTATTTGCCTATTCATTAATTCAATAGTTATTAATAGTCTCTTATGCTACTTACTCTGCTAGGTGCTTGGGTTCAAAGATGAACAAAACCCCGTCACCTTGTTTTTCAGGAATTCATAGTGTAGTAAGAAGTGGGAAGAAATGCGATTATCACCTGACACGTGCTAGAATAGAGAAATGTCCAGGATGTCATGGGAGTCCAGATAAAGTAAAAGACCCACTCTCCCCGGGGTGTGTACAAGGGAGGAGTTATATAATGCCTGGTCTGATTTCTCGTCTTGGCAAACTTCCATTCCTCATTTCTAGAGCCACTTGACCATAATCGCTGGACAGAGATAATTTAAAGACTCTTAATTTAGTAGCTCAGAGGACTGGCAAGTCAGCCATCCTTTCTGTCTTCAGCATCTACATCTAGTTTCTTTTCTTTTACTTTTTTTTTTTTTGCAGTTTTTGGCTGGGGCTGGGTTTGAACCCGCTACCTCCCGTATATGGGGCCGGCGCCCTACACCTTTGAGCCACAGGCGACGCCCTACATCTAGTTTCTTATTCTGTTTCTGTGACCCATCTCCTCTTATAACCTAGTTCCACTGTCCTAAATATCTTTTCCACTTTTACATCTGTTGCACCCTCAAAGATCCCTTGAATCCATTTTGCCAAAATCCCACTTCTCTTCCTCTGTACCTGCATTGGGACAAGAGGAAAGTGTCTTATGCACAGTAGTTAGGCCATTTGATGATCCAATTTCACCTTTACATTATTTCCATTTTATAAATGAGGCCCAGGTAAATTAAGAAATTTGTCCAAATTCCATTCCAGAAAGAGTTTGAAAATTGCTTTAAAGGGTGGCCTAGGCAGAGGCATCAGAGCATAGCTTCCCAACGGGAATGCTTTTAAGGTAACTGTAGTGATACTCCGCAATGAGGTATGCAGCACTCTAGGAAGAGTTCACTAACTTAATTGTCAGACCTCACATGTATATTCCTGCTTAGACGTCACCAGATTTCCAAAGTGATTGTACCAATTACACATTATTTGTTCATTTTCCTCTTTGTGAACAATGCATGGACTTTAAAATACTATAATTCCATTTTTTTCTCTCTTGAGGTCATGCTCTTTAAGCGTATATGGTCTATATAATTCTTCACAAGATATTATTATTCTTTTGAGACAGAACCTCAAGCTGTCCCCCTGGGTAGAGTGCCGTAGCATCACAGCTCACAGCAACCTCCAACTCCTGGGCTTCCGTGATTCTCTTGTCTCAGCCTCCCAAGTAGCTAGGACTGCAGGCGCCTGCCACAACAGCCAGCTATTTTTTGGTTGTAGTTGTCATTGTTGTTTGGCAGGCCTGGGCTGGATTGGAACCCGCCAGCTCTGGTGTATGTGGCTGGCGCTTTAGCTACTTGAGCTACAGGCACCAAGCCCCAAGATATTATTTTTATTGTTTTACACAGTCAATATTTATTTATAGTTATCATTCCTTTCTAAATTTCTGACCTTCTACCTGGAATCATTTTCCTTTTCCTGCAGGAATAGATGTATTAATTCTATTGGGGATGAATTTTCCCAGCTTTGGTTTGTCTGACATGTCTCCTTTTTACTTTTATTCTTGATATATATTTTTATTTTGGGAATAGAATTCGGGGTTGGCAGTACTTTCCTTTCAGCACTTTAGAGCTTTTACTCCATTGTCTTTTGGCTTCAAATGTTGCTATTGAGGAATGCGCTGTAAGTCAAATTATTTCTCGTTTGATGGCCATCTGCCCTTTTTCTCTGGTTGTGTTTCAGATATTTTCTTTGTTTATATTTTCCTGCAGTTTTACTATAAAGTGCCTACATTCCTTTATTTGATCAGTTTTGATTTTCTTGAATCTATTAATTGACGCATTTAATTAATTTTAGAAATGTCTCACATAATTACTCTTTAAATAGTATTTCCGTTCCATTATCTCTGTCCTCTAGGACCTCAATTAAACATGTATTAAAACTTTTTATGGATCTTTTACATCAGTGCCCTGATCTGAAAAAAGAGAAGTACAAAAATTAAGAGTAAGCATTTTGAATACTTCTTAGTAATTGGCAGAGTAATTTTATGTTTTTTTGAATCTAATAAAATGTAAACTTATATTTGGTGTGTCTTTTTATAATTTTATTGTTCCATTAACTTATTTAAGTTGCGTGTTATAAAAATATCCTTTTGTGGCATTTTGGATTTTTTTCTTTGAAAGTTTGAGAAGTACATTTCTAGGTCTCTTATATTTTCTCCTCCTCCTTTTTCCTCTTCCTCTTCCTCCTCTTCCCCTTCCGCCTCCTCTTCCTCTTCCTCCTCTTCCTCTTTCCCCCTCTTCTTCCTCTTCTTATTCTCCCACTTCCTCCTCTTCCTCCTCTTCATGTCTTTCTTCTTCTTCTACACCTTCCTCTTCCTCCTCCTCCGCCATCTTCTTATTTTTAACTTTTTCTCTCTGTCCCATACCATAATTTCTCTCTTTAGCTATGTCTGGTTAACAGTTAAATCTATTGTGTCTTAATTGGTTATTACTACTTAATTGTAGCATTTTCATTGACTCTTTTAAAATTCAATTTTCAATGGATTTTCATGTCTTTGAACAAATTAGAGTACAATTATATTCTTCAATTTGACATTTTTCAAAGTCAACCTATTGTTTTAAAGCCTAAAAACTCTTAATATCTGAGCCTCTGTGATCTGTGGTTGTGTTTTTTTGGTTTTCATTCTTGTGGTCTTGTCTCCTTGTTTTTTTTTTTGTTGTCGTTGTTTTTTCTTTTATTTATATTTGAAACATTATTTTTAGACATAATTAAAGTTTTATAATGATGTTATTCTCTAGAATAAATTCGTATTTTCTTCTGTGGAGTACTTAGGACACTAGCCTATGGGATCACTTTAATCCAATTTCAGATCTTGTGAAACTGAGTTTCTAGGGCCTTCTCTCAGCTTGTCATGGTTCCTAGGGTGCTGACTTTCTTTCAGTGGCCCATCCAAAACCAAAGAGGTTCACCAGAGCTATCTTTGCTCGGTGGTGCTGGACACCAAATTTGGCCTTAGTTCTATGAGATACTTAAAAACATTCTTTTTTATTTATACAAATTTATGGGTACATGTGAACTTTTGTTGCATGTATATAACGCATAGTAATCAATTTGGGGTATTAGTGTCTGTAACTTGAGTACAGTACATTTTTGTTAAGTACAGGCACCCTATGCTGCTATTACATATTGAATTTATTCCTTCTATCTCACAGTCTGTACCCTTTAACCCATTTCCCTTCATCCTCCCCCTTCCCTACTCGCCCATCTTTCCACTTTCTACTGTGATCAAATTTTTTAGCTCCCACATAGAAATGAGAATGTGTGATATTGGTCTTTTTGTACCTTATTTCACCTAAGATAATGACCTCCAGTTTTATCCATGTTGGTACAAATGACATGATTTCATTCTTTTTTATGGCTGAATAGTATTCTATTTTGTATATATACCAGATTTTCTTTATCGATTCCCCTATTGATGGATATGTAGGTTGATTCCATATTTTTTAAAACGTGTTTTATTGAGATAAACTGTATGTTATTTACCCTTTTTGCCATTTTAAGTTATCAGTGATCAGTGATAATAAATACTCTCATATTCTTCAATTTTTCCCTTTCTCTCCCCTCTTGCCCTACCCCTTCTTCAGCCTCTTTATTATTTTCTGCCTCGATTATTTCAAAAGGACTGTCCTCAAGTTATGAGATGATTCCTTTTGCCTGATAGAGTCTATTGTATTTATAGATACGATACATGTGGACTATTTATTGACATAGACTATATATATTTTATGTTTCCTTAGATGAATTCTTTAGTTGCAGAATTTCTCATTGGTTCTTTAAAAAAAAAAAAAATTCCTCTCTTTGGTCAATTTCTCATGAATAGCCTGAATTGTTTTTCTGATTTCTTTGTATTATTCTTCAGAATTATCTTGTATATCCCTAAACTTCTTTAAAAGCAATTTTTTTTTTTTTTTTTTTTTTTTTTTT
>CAUYPK010081741.1:0-35934 GCA_963574355.1 Loris lydekkerianus
TCCGCATAGCAATGACTCAGCAAGGCCCGGCCTGAAACTGCCTCTACCTAGATACAGCCAATGTGGTACCATGCCACTGGCCCGACCCTGTCACGCACCTCTTCCCCCACCTTCTTTCCCCACCCCTTCTCCACAATAAAATAAATAAATAAATAAATAAATAAATTTTTTTAAAGAATAAATAAATAAATGATAACAATCCAAATCACCCTGACTGTGGTAGGCTGAATAATGCCTGCACCCCTTGCAATGATGTCCACGTCTTAGTTCTCAGGACCTATGAACATGTTATCTTCCATGGTGTCAAATGAAGAAATGACAAACTTCATGATTTGGAAAGGAGAGCTGTATTTGTCATAAAGGGTTGTCATCTGCAGGCTGGCCATCTTGCAAGCTATGAACCAAGAGCCTCAGGCAGAAGTTGAGGGCATGCACTTCCGGGGGGGGAGGGGAGACAATCGGAATAGGAATTTGTGCTGAGCACAATGGCTGAACATACATATTTAAGAAGCTATGGGAGGAATCATGAATATTTATGAAAAAAGAAAACAAGCACATGTACAATTGAGCTTCACATACTTCATGGGACTCATATTCAGAAAAATGATGGCATTAGCATGATTCTAGGGTAGAGGTTTTTGGCCTCTGATATCAAATGATGAAGCAGAGGTCATGACCCTCACCATACATACTCCTTGGACTGGTAAGTATTATTCCATTGTTGATGATGAGGGCATTCTGGCCTGTTGCGGTGCAAAATCTCCCCCCACACAGAAGAGGAGCATTAGTGGTTGGTTAAAATCAGCAGTAGAGTATATCTTTCCAAAAGACTGGTTCTTTTTAAGCCTTAAGGAAGCAAATTTGATGGGTGGTTAATGAATGAGGGGCCATAAGGAGGCATGTCTCACCTCCTATCTTGACATGGCTGGAAACTCGGTTTTAAGGTTTCTCTGTGGTCCCATTGGCCAAGGTTAGAATGTTGGGAGGCTTAGAATTTTACAGATATAATAAGGGTAAGGATCTAAGATGGGAAGATTTTTCTCAATTACCCAGGTGACCCAAAAGGTCATTCATTCTAAGGTGGAGGCAGGCAGGCCGGAGTCAGAGATGGCAGGATGGAAGCAGAGATCAGACAGGAGAGAAGATGCTACTCTGTTGGCTTTGAGCATGGAAGGTCATAATCCAAGGAATGTAGGCAGCCTCCAAAAGTGGGGAAAAACAAGGAAATGGATTTTTTTCCATAGAGAATCCCAGAAGGAAACAGCCCCAACAATTACTTAATTATACCTCAGTGAAAGCCAGACTTCTGACTTCCAGACTATGTAAAAATAAATTTGTGTTGTTTCAAGTTACTAAGTTCTTGGTACAGAAGCAGCAGGAACCATACTAACTGAAAAAGGGAAATTCATATTCTCTCATAGTGGAAAACCCACGGGTACCTTGTTAAGGTGTGGCTGGATTCAGGTGTGCACACAGTGCACCAAAAAGCTCTCTGTATTTCAAATCTGTTTACTCTGTCAGGCATTTCCAACCTAGAAGCCAAGAATTCCCACAATGAAATTCTCACAGCTGCCATCTCACTAAAAATGTAAATGTAATATTTTCTTTCCTTATAATATGTGCAAAAAGTCTCAGTAATTTCAATTGGTCCAATTTATGTTACATGTTCGTTTCTGACTGAAGGAGAGGGACTTGATATGAGAGTTGACTGCAAGTTCTGGGTTTTATGCTCACTTCTGAAATTGGAGGGAGACAAGATCAAGTCATTGAAGCCATATGAGCTCAAGGTGGGAGTAGTTTCCTGAGAAAATTAGGGTGCTGATATCAGAAGAATAGAATATGGTAATACAGTGTAAGCAAAATCCACATAAGCCACAATTATCAGCATCGTGGGCCGTCTCGTGCCTGAATATTGTCCTGATTTCTCTAACACTGGAAAAACATCAAGTGTCATTACAATAAAGTATATTTCTCTCTAACTCAACAGTCTGAGGCAAGTGTGTTCCTGGTTGAGTAGGGTTTTTGTTTGTTTTTGCTCTTTTATTTTTGTTTTGTTTTGTTTTTGCTCATTTTCTTCCACGTGGCATTTCAGGTTATTAGGCCACTTCCATGTTGTGGCTTTACCATTCATGTCCTCAGGATTCTTTTCTATCAGACACAAAAGAGTAGAGGCTCAGCAGGAAAGGAGATTAGGGAGTGTGGAGCGAAGATAGTATTTATCATTTCTATCTTAATTTCATTGCCCAGAACTCAGCCATGTGGCTGCACCGAAATATAAGAAAGTCCAGGAATGTGAATTATTTGTGAGCAAAAATCTGTGAGCATAAAAAGAGAAATGTTTGGTAATGAACTATGATTTCCAGGAAATCCATACCATTGTAATTCCTTCTTTCTAGTTTTTGGTACTAAATTCTGTAAGCTAGGTATTTTAACCAGTGTCTCATGCAGAGAACCTCAAGACAAGGGACAACTACTTTAAGAGATAGAAGGAATATTGTTTCCTGGACCCTTGATATCACTGCTCTAAGAATTGGCTATCAGGCCCCCTTGTTGTTCACTGCCTGCAAGTGAATTCCAGTGCTGTCCCACCTTGTCTCAAGGCCAGGTCAAGATCTTTTCTACCTGCAAATTTTGCCCTGACTCCATCCTCAAACTGACCATAAATAGCTCTTGATCTTTGCTGCCCTTAAATAGTTATTTTTGCCGCAGGGATTATTACACTCTCATTATCCTGCTTTTAGCAATTCTTCTGGTAATATTTTGTTCCCTGCTTCAATGAAAAGGCTTTCAATTCCTCAATAATAAACACTTAGCTATAAAAATTTTCTCCAGGCAAGATATGAACTTCTAAGTACTTTTATTTTTACTCACTTTCCAAATGAATGTCATGGAACTAAGAAGTTTGGTGAACAAAAGAGGAATTGGAAAAAAGAAAGTAGGTGAGAGGGATTGGCAAGCAAGAGGGAAGGTGGAAAACTTTTTAGAACCCATCCCTGGAGCTTCTCCAGAGGAGGAGAATGGGTAGTGAGAATATAGATGAGATTATCAGGAAGGTAGGAAGTTAGAACAGGCAGAAAGCCGACGTCACAGAGCAGCAGACTGCAGGACATCTCTGGGAAATGGTGCATTTCCCAGCAGAGGATACAGATAGGTCAAAGAGGATGACGTTTTTTGGCAGTGCTGAGTTTTCTAGGAGACATGCAGCAAACAAACAAACCTAGCACTAAACAAATCTTTCTTGAGTCCTTTCAACAAAATTACAAGGGAGAACATCATAAAACGTTCTAATAACTAGCATGCACATGCATGCTCTTGCAAATTATGCCTTTTGCCTATTAATGTTTAGATTATAACTTACTCTGAGCAGATGCTCTGCAATTGTATGTATGTTGCAACACTTTCTTGTCACAGATGCACCCTTTTACACGGCCTGGCTCCTTGATCAAAAGCAGTTGGTCTCTAATCTGAGAAGACCTCATAACCTCCTGCTATAGGAAACTGAAGGGTCATGAAAAATTTAATGAAAAACCAAAACCAGTGCTCACTGAGAGAAAATGGGGAGAATGCAACAAAGGAATAGAATAGGGACATTAAAAGAGGCATGTATTTTAAACAATAATCACTGATGTGGCAATAATCTGTTACTGAGCTTCTATTATTTCCTACATGTGTGCTTTAGTGATAATACCATGTAAAGACATATGAAGAACAATTCAAGACAGTGGGTGCTGAATGACATAAGGGTAGAGCTGATTTTCAGAGATTAAGCCTTCTCTAGGACAGGTATGTGCCCACTGGACAGCTTAGGGGAAGAATCCTGGAAAAAGAAACTAAGCAAGGCTTCAAAAGCTGGGTAGAACCCAAGAAATTGATATAAGGATGAAGGCATATTAAGACACAAAAAAAATACAGTTACAAATAAAAGAAGTTCTAAATCCCAGAACCTGCAGCCTGAAAGCTTAGATTAGTTGGGAGATGAAGAGTGAGAAGAATAAAGAAAAATAGAGAAGCAGATGAGATAAGGGGAAAAAGAAGAAAATGATAACTAGATAAGGAGTGAAGAGGAAGAAAGGAGAGAGGGAAGAAAAGTGGAAAAAAGAAAAATGACAATGTTGTCAGATGTTTCTAGATATCAGATATTCACGTCAATGTTGGCCTCAGAAAGTCTGGTAAGATCAAAGAGTTGAGGAATGCGCCCAGGTGGCCAGGCTTTGTTAGTGGTTTACCACGTGGGTTGTGTGAAAACAATCCTAGGCTGACCTGGTTGAAATATCTTGAATCTCAGTTTCAAGTTCAGCCTAAACTCACCCTGGGACATGAGGGGATTATAATAAGGCAAGTATACATAAATTCATTCAGTGACAGGTGGGAAAGTTTCCATGTCAGATAACATTTCCCAAATAGTCTACTACATTTTTTATAGTAAAATTCCTAATATGTAGATTCAGTCCACAACAGTGCAATTTTCTTCTAGTCCTTGTAAGAAAAGGTTGTTGCCAACAGAGTTTGCAAATATCTATTCAATCAAATTTTTAAATTCATGATGCTATTTAATTTAGCTAATTTGCTGTTAGTTGTGAAATAGAAAAATTCTAAAAGCCTAACTTTCACATGTAAATTCTTTTTTTTTTTTTTTTTTTTTATCACCCTCGGTACAGTGCCATGGTGTCACACAGCTCACAGGAACCTCCAACTCCTGGGCTTAGGTGATTCTCTTGCCTCAGCCTCCCAATTAGGTGGGACCACAGGTGCCTGCCACAATGCCCAGCTATTTTTTTGTTGCAGTTTGGCTGGGGCCAGGTTGGAACCCATCATCCTCATTACATGGAGCCGGCGCCCCACCCACTGAGCCAAATCTTAATAATCACTAATCTGAGTAAAAAAGACTCAGGCAAAAATAACATCATAAGGCAACAAGCTTCAAAATAATGTTTTTCTCCTATTGATTATTTTATTGAATATTGATGATGAATTTGCTGGGAGAAAATCTAACCATAAAGATCAACATGAAAACAAACATGAAATCATGAATAGTTCCTCCAACTAAAAATGACTTCCGTAAACAGTTTTTGTATGTGAGTCCACATAACATTCATCTGTATGCCTACTTTATAATACTCACATACTGTGGTTTAATATTTTTAGCTTTTTAACAGCTTAAAATTGACGCATTCACAATTCATGATTTTACTTTATAGCATTGGGCATGCATTTAAATAAGTAAATAAGTTTCTGTATGAATTGTCAGATAAATAGGATTGTCCTTTCCAAGCTGGGGCAGGCTAAGGAGCAATCATACCTCACTCTCCTTATTGCCTCTATGCCCCTGCGCATCAAGGTGTCTTTCCTCAGGAACAATGACCTTATCTTAATGATATAACCCTTGAAGATCAATGGCTTTCATTGTTTTCAAAAAAAGATAAGACAAAGTTACAAATGAACTAACAAATAAACAAAACAGAATGAAGCCCAAACACCTTTATGCAGTACACTTCTGGAGAAATGCAGAACTACCAGATAACGAAAGAAAACCTTCCACTGTGCCATTAACTTCATTAAATGCATTTGTGCTTTTCATAAATTCTCCCTTTGGCTGAGGCCATTATAAGAACCACAGCTTTGAAAGGCTGACTCCCCAGGAGATTATTGGAGGAAACATTGGGGCTGACCATTAACTTTATACTGGAATAGCCTCTGATTAAAAATAATGCTCAGAATGTGTAGGACTTCCTCTCTTGTAAAAGCTACACTACTGAGTTACAGATTTTAATGTCATTTGGGTTTTTCTTTGTATAAGAATAATAATCACATTCCTACAATGTTGGGGTGATTTAGATTTTAAAAACTGAATTCTATTTAAAATGCACTATGAAACTCAATCTTTGAAGGAACCCTGCAGTCTCAGGGTTCAGTGAAAATCATGGCTCTTGAAACCTTGCTGAATTATTTGTGTAAAGTCAAATTTTCATATTGGCAATGGAGAGTCAATGGTTTTTTTTATCATGCCAATTTTGTTCATTAATATTTATGAACTCTGCTTTAAATGATGAGAGTCTTGTTTTATTTTGTTTTTTGTTTTTGTTGTTGTTGATTTTTGTGACCACCATGTTTCTTTCCTGAATTGCATTTATTTTAAGTTGGCATCTCTATTAGTGTCATGCTAAATATTTCATCTAGGGAAAAATGTTGTAGATTAGATCTGAGGAAAATGAAGGGGAAATGGAGCTAATGAATACATACCATTTATTATGTCCTGACAGCAAAACAGAAACTCTGTTACACCCACATCAATAGAAATATCCTGTTCCCAGTTTCAAAAGGAGAAAGAGATGCTCACAATAAGAAATATATCAGAGACTCTTGTGGAGGGTTCAGAACTTAGTATGCAAAATCAAGTAATACATTCATTGGCTTTTACTTTATATTTGCTTCTGGAGTGAGAAAGAGTATGATTAAAAAGGAGTAAAAAAGGATAAAAAAAAGCATACATGACTTTCAGTATAGATAATTTATTTGTTAAATGAGTTATTTAACAAATGACTAGTGGCCATATTTCTTTGTAAAGTAAACTTCAAAACAGAAAAATTTTAGGTTTACTTTATCGTTTTTCGGAATTGTGCTATCATATGTATCAGATTTCCATGGAAATAAATCACATTTTCCATAAACTTGTTATGAAAGATATAGACTACCCTGAATAGCATGAAATTTTAACAAAGTCTTCTTTGTTGCTTCCACATGCAATCTATGAAACTACTGAATTAATCCCAGAAATGTGTTCAACATACAATGGTCAACATCCATATCAGTGACTGAGAAAATCAAGAAATATGCCTATTAAAGAAAACAATCATGTGCAGATAGCCTTAATACATATAACCCCTCCACACACACACACACACACACACACACACACACACACACACACCCCTCTACACTTACTCACATACAATAGCTGCATCAAGAAGAAAAAGATAAGCCGTTGCTGCGAGTGAGCTGCAGATGTGCCCAAGGTCATACATCCTTGGTCCCTTCCTGCACAGTTTGCATCATCAACTGCCATCGGAAGATGGTACCTCACAGCAAGAGCCTTTTTCCATTGACTGTGGGCCATAACCAGTTTCCAGACTGACACATTCAAAGTCAAACCAGCATCTAGATTGATTACAAGTCTTCCTTACACCCATAGCCTGTGTGAAATCCCATAATACTATGTATCTCTCCTTCAACATGGTCATAAAAGTTACAAACATACATTCAGTATTATGGATATTCTATTATTTCTGTCTCTTCCACTATACTATAAACTCTATGAGTTGAAGGATCTTGTGTGTTGTTCACCTTTGTCAACCTTGTCAGCCAGGATGTTAGAGGACGAGACTGAGATGCAGGGCTGGAATCAGATGCAGGGTCTTAAAGATCACATGCAGGTGTTAAAATGAACAACTCTTAAGCAGAAGGTAACTAGAGGGGCTGATAACTGCAAGCAAGAGCCAGCTGTGACTGGCTTTCAGCTATCTCTGCCATCTTACAGGAACTTTGGCTAATGATAATGTCATTTACATTGTGCTTTTTAAATCTATCCACCCTCTGAATCACCATGACAGTTCTGAAACAATGATATAAACTGTAAAGATGGAAGTAAACCAATTGTAGGAATATATAGTAAAAGACATTCCTTTGGCCTTGAATATTCCTCCTCGCAATTGTAAGACTACAAAAGGTCTAAAACCACTTCCTCCCAATGCAACTGCTGCCTTTCTAGTCTGCTCATGCTTCTCCCTGAGAGTGTACTTTTGCTTTCAATAAAAGTTTTCACTTACCTGGCTTATGTGGTATGGCCTGTATTTCTTTTTCTGGCAAACACCAAGAACTTGGAAAAACCTGCCTGGGAGAGGAGAGAAGATCAACAGGGAGAAGGAGACCAACAGGGCCTCTGAAGGTGGATGCTGGGAATGATCAGTTCTTCAAGATAAGAGAGAGCTTTGACTTTGGGAGCCCAGCACAAAGATGGGGGTCACAGCAGTACAGAGGGGTCACTGCAAGTCCTTAGGCAGAACACCAACAGGACAGAGCTAACCTCAAGAAGTAAACAATGCCAAAGGTTATTGGAAAAATATTATCATAGAATTTGAGCATGGCTATGATTTGATACTCACTCAACTTAAATGATTTATATTTAAAAAATTAATTAATGCTAAAATTGTATATATTTATAGTATACAGAATAATGTTTTGAAGCATGTGCATATTATAAAATATCTAGGTCAAGCTATTTAACATTAATTGCCTCACATGATTATCATTTTAGTACATGGAGAATACCTAAATCTATCTTTTAATAATTTCCAAGCATAAAATATAATTTATTAACTGTGGTCACCATGATGTACAGTATTTCTCTTGAACTTCTCCTAACTGAAATTTTGTATCTTTTGACCAATATCTCATCAAATCCTAGATTCTGATGAGTGCCATATTACCCTCTGTTTTTATGAATTCAATTTGGTTACACCACACTAACTTCTTACACTACAGTAAGATCATGCTGTATGTCTATCCAGCCTGTGGGAACTGCTTTCCATGTAAGAAACTGTGCATTTTATATCCCTTACTGAATAATCACTACCTAATACATATATAGACTCCAAGAAGATGGGCAGTTAAACTTCTCTGAAATTAAAAAGTTTTGATTACAAAAATATTACCAAAGGTAATACAATTTCTTCTTCACTCTCAGGCTCCTCCAGATGTGTCCAAATAAAATAGAGGCCCTGGAAGCTGCTCAGGGCTCACTTTATAACCTGAATTCTTTGGACTCTTGGGGCAGAGAAGTGACTGGTGTTGGATTTAATATCTTTTTTTGGAATATGCCTTTTTATAGCAAGTTGAAGGGCTGGGACAGGGAGGAGGGAAAAATAATGTTATGTCTGCTTACATGGAAAGGCATCCTGTATGTATCCTTAACATTTCTTCTGAGCAAATTGCCAACTGACATTAAAGAAAGGTCCCACCAACACGGTACTTAAAAAAAAAAAAGAAAAGAGAAGAAAAGAAAGGAAAAGAAAAACACACAATAAAATGAAAATCAAAAGGATACTCTCTGTGGCATACAAAAGTGATGAGGATGTAGAGGAGGAGACTTAGCCCTAAGCCTGCACCTGTCAATCTTCAATGTTCTCAGTAAATGAAAAAAAAAAAAAAATCGAAGAAAAAAATAGGCAAGAAATGTAAATAGGATTTCATCAAAGACATGAAAATTACTAATAACCACATGAAAACATGCTCGAAGTCATTATTTTTTAAAAAATGAATGTTAAAAATCACAGTGAGATGCTACTTTGCACAGATAAGAATGGTTGAAGTAAGAAGACACATGTTAAAGATTATGTGAAGATCTTATATAATTTTTGACTGCTCTGTTTACTGAATGATACAAATCCTAACACTACAGAAGTCTGAATGCTCAGTTACTCTAGTCAAAAAGTTTTCTTTCTTCTATATTCTGTTTTTTCCTCAGAATCATATAACTTGCTCGTGAATTGAGGAATGCAATGAGGGGCTGATTGTTTAAAATAAGGTTAACGTCCAGTATTCTCTTGGAGGATTTATCCAGAGGACATATTCAGGAGGATCTATCAGCCCTTCAGGGCTTATTTTCAGAAAACTTTGTTTTATATACAGAAAATATTGTATACATCTTTTCTGATGGCTCAGAATCACCTGATTAAACTGGTGCAATTATTTGGGGCTATACAAATTTCAGAGTTTCACTGTGTGTGCATAATAGTTTGCAATTTGGGTTTTAAACTTTCAGTTCTTCCTCACCTATCTCATTTGTCACCTTTAAATCCTTTCCTAAACTTCTATTTCTGACTTAGTATTAATTCCTGAGGACATGGGTGATACATAATACTCCACTCTTATAAAAGTGCACCTAATCCTTTCTACTTCTGTAGGTGAATAATTATTCCTATTGTTTATGTAACCATATATCACCCATCAGCTACAGCTTAGTTTTGATGGCCCTTTACACTAAACACAATAAGGTACCCAGGTGATAAATAAAAATGGAGCTATTTTCTCCTTTCTTCATGTGCAAATTGGGTACCTTATTGTATGGGAGTAACAATATACCATTTTATCGTAAATAAGAACTGTTTTTGGAAAAACAAAAATTGTTGAAAAATAGTCTTAACAAGTTCCTATTGCTTCAAAGTTTTATTTTTAGATTTATGTTTTTTGAATTTTTATGTAGTGATATGTAATATTTCAACACCTTAGGTTTATATCCTTATACAACTTTATAAAAAGGGAGAATCAATTTGATTTTAGTTGCAGCTTACTGTTCTGTTTAAATAAAAATATTTCCACACAGACATAAGAATTCCAAAACAAACACATTAGGTTTTCCTTGACTATATTCATAGAAGAGTCTCAATTTTCTGAAGCATGTCTGCTTGTTCCTATATCTTGTTATAAATATAGTACTTAATATAGTTACATTCATTCTCTTTGTTCCTGCAGCTTCACTACTGATAAATCCTTATATGTTTTCCTATGCTTGCTCTTAATGTGTTCCTTTCCAATTATTAGACAGACATGGTTAAAAACACTTGTCGTGACTTCAAATAAAGATGTATTAGAAGGAAAAGAAACACCTTCGATATCAACAATTATTTTCTCTCATTTCTAAATAAGCCCATACTGTTATATAATTATGAGGCTAAAATTCTGCAAATTATCTTTCCCTCTCTGTATATGTATATATATGTGTGTGTGTGTGTGTGTTCAGATGGCTTCCTATTGGATTCCATCAAATCAAGACAGGAAGACAGGATTTGACCCTTCTATTTCTCTGCTGTTCCTGCCAATGTTACCCCAGTACTGGGGCCTTCACCAGTTATCAATAGTTAGTTTATATCTAATTGCATTTGCCACTACCAGAACCATCTTCAGGATGCATGCTCAGAAGTAGCACTCCCAGTTGAGCAGGACTAACTCCTCCGTGGTCTCTGCCCTATGAGGGTCCTCTTCCAAACTTTTGAGTTACCAAAGCACCATATTGAGCTCCATATCTGTAAAATTCTCCTCCAACTTCAGGGATGTCAGAAGCAACTGGATATACACTTTCCCGGAATGTCTATGCTCAAGTTCTCTGAGCATACAGGCTCAAATAACCAGTCTCTTCTCTTTGTTTCTTAGTTTTAGGGTGGTAGGTACCCTGTGCAGTTATTGCTTCTGTATTACTTCATTTTTGTCTTTTTGTTCTTTCATTCCTCTAACAAATATTTAACCAATTTCTCATACTAAATTCTTTCAGCTCAAATATTTAGTTCGACTTCTGTTTGCCTGATATTACTCTGATTTTCAAATGGTGATTGTATATAGAATGGAGCTAGGGACTCGAGTCACAAAGGTCTGGTTCTGGGATTAGTTTGGTAACAGCCTTGGCTCTCAACATGGTGCTGAGCTTCCTTCCATTAGAAGATTGATACTAGAAATCCACGAGTGCATTAGACTCATGATTAATTAAATGCTCTTTTTATCTAACTAATCTAACAGATTAAGTGCCTTCCTAACACTTACTTCCTTACACAGAGAAGTAAGTGTTCTATGGCAAATGCACTTTAAGCGTGCATGTGGGTGTGCACATGTGTGTGTAAAGGCTATTAGTAATATGTGAATCTTATATAGTTATGTAGTTCTGACAAAAATAAAGTGAAAAAATTTCATCTTAAGATTTCAGCTCAAGTTACATTAAAAAATAAAAAAAGGACTTCGCGTTCTGCCAATGTGAAGTAACCTCATCCTTCCAGGTTCTCCTTCTTAAAAAAGGGTCAAGGAAGGAGAAGGGAGGGAGGAGGTTAGGGTGGAGGGAGGGAAATGCGTGGGGCCACACCTACTGTGCATCTTAGAATGGGTACAGCCAAAACTTACTAAAGGCAGAATACAAATGTCTACATACAATAACTAAGAAAATGCCATGAAGGCTACATTGAACAGTTTGATGAGAATACTTCAGATTGTATATGGAACCAGCACATTGTACCCCTTGATTGCACTAATTACACAGCTATGATTTAACAATAAAAAAAATAAAATAAAATAAATAAAAGTCTCTAGGAATAGCACAGTAGGAAGAATAATACTCTGAAAGTTGGAAATAAGAAAGTATACTTCTGAAATAAGTCAGAACTTGAGGAACATCAAGTTACATCACTGTAACTATAAGGACTTGTGTCAGGTCCTTATAGTTACAGTGACGGCACGGTGGTGATTTATCGGGTACTTACTGCTTTCCATATATCCTGGACATGATGTTTTGAAAGCTTCCAACACAGAACTCTCAAGAGGCACAGACAATAAAATCTCCAAGAAAAGCCTTCTCAAATCAAAAAAGACATAAATAAATGGAGGTACATACTATGTTTACAGATTGGAAGACTCAATAAAGTAAATATATCAATTCTCTTCAAAATTGATTTCTAAGTTTAATTAATTTCCATCAAAATCCCAGGTTTCTTGCTAGACACAGACTAGTTTATTCAAAACTTTATGTAGAAAGGTTAAGCCTTAAGATGGTTAAAATAATCTTTAACAGATAATGGAGTGAAAGGAATTACTATATTCAGTACTAAGGCCTACGAGATAGAGTAATCAAGAGAATGGACTATTGGCAGAGGTATAAACATGTCGATCAATGAAATAGAATAGAGATCCCAGATAAAGACCCATAGAAATATGCCTACCTAGGTTTAGATGAAGATATAAAAGCCATCCAATAGAGGAAAGTTAATCTGTCCAACTTATGGTGCTAAAGCAACTAAACATGAACAGGCTGAAAACACAAACCTAACGTAGAACTCATACCTTGTGCAAGAATTACTTGAAATAGACTGGGTGCAGTGGCTCATGCCTGTAATTCCAGCACCCTGGGAGATCGAGGCAGGTGGACTGCCTTGAACTCACAGGTTTGAGACCAGCTTGAGTCAGAGCAAGACCTCATCTCCTGAGGGTGTTGTGTCAGATCCTTATAGTTACAGTGACTTGGGAGGCTGAGGCAAGAGAATCACTTGAGCCCAAGAGTTTGAAGTTGCTGTGAGCTATAACACCACAGTACTCTACCCAGGGTAACAAAGTGAGATTCTGTCTCAAAAAAAAAAAAAAAAAAAAAAAAAAAAAAAAAAAATTAAAAAAAATTTTTTACATATAAAAAAATAAGGAATTTTAGGAAATATACTTTAAAAAATAATTTAATATTGGAAAGTGAAAATGTCCTTAGATTTGACAACCAAAATGCAATCTATAAAAGAAAAAATAATAAATCATATCTTATCAAAACACTTCAAATCCCTTATGAAAAATAATTTTCATTAATCTCTAGCTCTATTCTGCCCTTCCAGAGGTTGAACATAACTTCACACTTCTCAAGTGCAGGCTGAACATAGTGACTTTTGACGGAAGGAGAGTAACTTTGTATTAGGGAAGTCTCATAAATACCTGAGCCAGATGATCAAGGTTTCTATTATTTATGATAAATCATTCTGATCATATTTACTCATGATATGATGTGAGGAAAACAGTACTTTACCTCTGTAATATTCCTCCCCAGAACACATAAATGCAACCTAAAGATGCCAAAAAATAACCAAAACCAACAAAACAACAACAAAAGCATCAAATCCCAACTGAGGAACATTTTTCAAAATATTGGACAAATACTCCTCAAAAGTATCACAGTCATCATAAACTAGAAAAGTCTAGGAAACTGTTGCTGCCAAGCAACAGCTAAGGAGACATGACTACTTATGTTACCTGGAGTGCCATTCTAGGACACAAAAAGGATGTGGAGTAAATCTAAGGACATTTGAATAACATACAATTACTAGCTAATAGTAATGTATCAACACTGCATTATTGCAACAACAATTCACCAATTATTATAACAAATATACCATGGTAAAGTAAGGTATTAAAAGTAGGGGAGAACTGGGTGCAGAGAATATATACTATCGTTGCAATTTTTATCTAAGTCCAAAATTATTCTAAACTAAAACATTTCACTAAGCAAAAGAAAATAAAAAACACTTTTGATTTGAAAAAGGCCCTGGGAAAAGGATGTAAAGATACACTATAGGTTAGAAGAAAATACTGGAAAATCACCTAGCCAACAGAGTACCATAATCATATTAAGAATATATAAAGACCTCTAAAGACTCAACTGTGAAAAAAAAAATTAATCTAATTAGAATATGGGCAAAAGACATGAACAGGCATTTCACTAATGTAGGTATAAACCTAGATGTGCATGAGAAGATGTTCAACATCATTCATCATTGGCCATCAGGGAAATAAAAATTATAAACACAGTGAGATCCCATTCATATATAATTGAATGGAGAAGATTTAAAATAAACTGGCATTCCTAAATGCTGGCTAGAATGTGAAGAAAATGGGTCATTCATAGATTGCAGAAGGGAATGTAGAACGGTCTAGCCACTCTGAAAAATGGAAAAATAATTTGTCCATCTCTTATGACATTAAATACCCATTTACCATGCCACTACACACTTAGATGTTAACTCCAGAAAAATAAAACCATATGTTTACGTAAAAAGTTATGCATAAGAAATGTTTGAAGTAAGTTGGTTGTGGCTGTCAGAGAGAAAATGAGGGATTCTTGTGATGAAACAGTTCTGAATCTAAACTGCATTGATGTCTACATTCTTCTTGTGTTACAGAGTTTTACAAAAGATTACCCTTCAGACAATTAGGTACATGGGATCTTTTCCTTATTTCTTACAACTGCTATGAATCTACAATTGTCTTAATATAAAAGGTACAATTTTTTAAAAGTACTTATATGGTAGTCCTAAAACAGTGTTTAAATTCTTACAGATGTAATCACAGCAAATCATGCTAATACTTGTGTTGCTTGAAGTATACAATTTAAAATGAATTTACAGATTCACCAACTTTCCCTTATATCTCCTATCCTAAATTTTGTGTAAATTTCAGAATCTCTTGCTCATCCAATTAGTTGCTACATTCTATTCATTCTTAAACATTTAATCAGTTCCTACTATATTCTTGACATAAGCCAGATCCAAATACTGCTTCTGAAGCATGCTTCATTGTTATGTTTTTCCTCTTCTGTTTTAATTGTCCCCTAATTGCTCTACTGATGTCTTCTTTCCCTTTTACTTCTGACTATTATTTATTAACAGAAATATATCCAATCTCCCTAGAGAGTCTATACATACATTCTGGACCATAAAAGGTTGCCAACACAAATGCTTAGTTAAGAAGGAAGAACTATACCACATCATAGAGGCTGTTGGATGGCACTTCTATATCTGGAGGAACAAAAACTCCTGAATAAGCGGAAATATACAACACGATTGTCTTACTGTTTTGTGGAGAAAAGCCATTATTTCTAGATTTAATAGTATAGCATTAAAACCAGAGACAATTGTATTTGCAATGCTGTTATGTATTATACTTTATAATAGGTATTATAAACTAAATAATAATTGCCTCTTGCCTCTGCTGTGGAAAATACGCATTCTCCGCTTCACTGGCCCATGCTGATGGTATCTCTGAGCATCCTGATTTGGTGAAAGGGCTAGAAGCAGAGACAGCTAGATGCTGATGTGATGTTAATGAAGAAAGTGCAAAGGCTGGACTGACCTTTACTTGTCTAGAGTTCATTTTAATTTAGAAAAATTTAGTCGACTTGGCATGGGATTAAAAAAAAAAGAAAAGAAAATATGACTTTTTAATTTCCACTGCCTACCCTGGGGGAAGGTATTAAGAGGTGAACAGAGCTACCGGTTCATCACAAAGGGCCGCAGTGCCTTACTTTGATGCCGAAGCATGAGAAATTGAAATTTACAACACCATGGGCATTGCCCCTCCTCTGGAACAGGTCACCCTGCTTGTATTGTATTATTGGGTTGCTTTACGTGTCCTTAACATTTCTGCACAGCCAGCTCGTTTTGAGAGAACTCTGTATTGCTCAGAGAGCAGAGTTGTGTTACACATGAGTGGGCTGCACAGGGTATTAATTGGATAAATACCACTCCATTTTGAAACTAAATCCTTCTCAGATTTTTCTTCTACCTCCCACCTTTTTGTGTTTTCCGTGCCCTTTGAATTAATTTTACCTAACTCACAGAAGCCAGCTAAATCACAGAGGCAGGCTGGGAACCTGGCAACCGCGAGTGTGCAGTTCACAAACGTGTCACAGGTATTATTTTCCTGATGGTCTATGTTTCCCCTAGTTTTGATGAGCACCCTATGTTTTCTAGGCTCCACACACACACACACACACAGTGAGCAGTATGTGTAGTGATTAAAAGAGTGTGAAGTCCACATTTTCTAAAATAAAAATTCTACTCCATCACACAAGCTTCATAACCCCACAAAAACCATGAAATCTTTATTTCTCTCATGTGTAAATTCTAAAATACCTCCAGAGGGATGAGATAAAGGAAGATAATAAAAGGAAGATAATATAATATTAAAAAAATTATCACAGAGACCGGACTGGCTATTTATGCTAAATAGGATATTTTTAAAGATAATCTCAAGACTAGAATAGGCTTTAACAAGAATCTATTGATTATTCTCATGGGTACTCAGACTTGGACTGGGGACATCTGATGGACTCAGAAAAAGCTGAGGATCTTTAATCTCTAACTACTCATTGCCCTTTCCTCTCTTACTATGCCTAATGCTAAAATCCATTTTGGAACATTCCCACCAAGTGCTATTTTAACAAACATTTACATATCTCCACCAATAGAAAGTCACCATCTTTGGAGGAAGCCACATTATTCTGAGAATACATCCTGATTTTCTACCAAATACGGACCCAGCATATTCCATTCATAGATGCTAATTCTACCATTGAGGTTAGAAGAACGAATTCAATCTTGCTTCCTTTTTGACAGCTCTTTGGATATTTGAACATACCCACCAGACTCCCCATGCCTAGATTTCTTTCCTCTGAGGTTATTATATTCCAAAAGTATCACTTTTAAAAACCCTATCTTTCAATTACCTGATCCAAATACTCCCTCAACTATAGTCTCAGTTGTCTGTGTCTTTTCCATTCTCTGATAAGTAAATCACCTTAGAATTTTGACTTTCCATGTTCTAACCATTCCTTTCCTTGATGCGTAAAGACCAATGTTAATTTGGGAGGGAAGGGGGGTTGTTGGTACCCATAAAAACCGTTATAAAAGGATCCCCACATTTACTTTAATGTATTTCCCATCTCCTGCAGCATATTATAAGATGCTTACATACAAAGATCATTGGTATTAAAGAAGAGAATCCAAGATTTAAAGTTAAGACTGGGGTTGGTGTACAGAGATTTGAGAGCTCACCTCAGTCAAATTTCTCTTGCCAAATTACTTTACCTATTAGATGCTTGAAGAACCAAAAATTTACCTGACTTCCAAGATTCATCCAATAGCATTAGTCTTTTTCCTACAGTTTAAGGACTCCTTGTAACACAATTTTCATTAAATGTGGTACAAATCTCTCAACCCTCGACATTTTATTTTTTCCCAAGTAACTTTTTTGAGATATTTAAAATTCAAATTTAAGGTTATAGCTTTCTAGCTTCTTTTAAAATGTAGAATGCTTGCAGTTCTGGGTGCATATTCTGACTTTACAGAGAGCTCAACAGCGCCTGTGCCATAGAGAAGGGATCACCCCCTCCAGGTGACCTGGCTTGTCTCTGGTAGATACTGTGGGTCATTTTACCATATTATGATTTTGCATAGTATCATACAATTTCTTTTTTTGAGACAGAGTCTCATTTTGTCACCCTGGGTAGAGTGCCATGGCGTCACAACTCACAACTCACAGCAGCCTCAAACTCTTGGGCACAAGCGATCCTCTTGCCTCTGACTCCCAAGTAGCTGGGACTACAGGCGCCAGTCACAGTGCCTGCTTAGTTTTAGAAACAGGGTGTTGCTCATGCTCAGGCTGGTCTCTGAACTCCTGAGCTCAAGCACTCTACCCACTTTTGTAACTCCCAGAGAACTAGAATTACAGGTGTGAGCCACTGCACCTGGCCCAATATCACACAATTTTACAAACATTTTCATATCTCCCTTTTAATTTGAGTGATTCACAACAGTATATACTATATGGAACTATTGACTAGGATGAAGAGTGAAAGGGGAGAGATGGGATTTTAGTGGAGAGAAGGAAGAAAGAAGGGAAATTCTCTTTTCCTTTTGATGTGTTAATTTTGAGATGTCTATGGTCATCAGCTGGAAGTATCACGAAAACGGCGAGATCCAATGATCTGGAATTTTGGAGAAATCTGGACTGAAGACATAGTTTGGAAATTATCCTTATGTGGATAGTAATAGAAGTCAGGGTATAAACACCATTGCCTGGGAAAACCCATACCACTGTAAAGCAGAAGCACCAACATGAAGCCTGCAAGGCAATTTCAACAGTGCTCACATAGGAGTATCACGCTTTCTCTTGTTTACATAGCCAGCACACAACAAATCCAAAAAATAGAACCAATTCCTTCTTTTTAAATCCAGCACTCTTTTCTTTAAACCAATTTCTCTGCCTTTCAAATATTTGTTGAGTGCTTGCCATGTGTTCAATAAGCATGAGTTTTCACAGGCAACAAAACAAAACAAACAACAACAACAAAAAAAAAAAACAAGAAAATGCAGAACCCTTGAAGAGCATGAGGTGTCACTGTCCTCTCTGGGATGCATGAGGGCCTTCTTGTGAACTGGAGGCCCAACTTCAGTTTCTCCATTTTAATTCACAATTAGCACACTGAAGTCACAATTATCTTCCAAAGTTATTCCTCCCTGCAAGAAACACTTTGGTGCATATGATCAAAAGTGTAGACGGAATTTGAGCTTGTTATAGCATGAAAGTTTAACCTATTCCACTGTTCTCCCTTCTGTCAGAAAAGCTGTTATATAGACTTAAACAGCATTAAAAAAAAAAAAAAAAAAAAAAAAAAGTTGTTACTCCTATGAACAATGACTCTCTATATCACCTATGAGATAAAAATCTAACACTCTCAGCTCCAAATCAGATCTATCCAAACCAATCCTTCTTGGTCCACCCTTGAAGATTCTGCATCAGTAGAAATTTTATACAGGCTTCTAAACCTTACTCCATTATTCTATCCATCTAAATTGCATTTATCTAAAAGATACCACTTAAACGTGATGTCCTTTGAGAAAATTCTGTTAGAATCACAGATTACCCTCATCTCTACACAAGCACTTTCTATAAGTCATTTGATTTGGTGTATATCATTAGCTACCTTTTTTAGTACCTTTTATTAATATTAGGACAACTCAGTTTGACTAAACTCATTACTTAAACATTAATTTTTACTTCAACTTGTTAATATGTTGTTTAGGACACAGGATACTGCATCCTCATTTATAAGTGAATTATGTTTGTGATTTCCCTTTTATAATATATTTTTTCTAATTTTAATATCAGGTATATCCAGATTAAGCAGAATGATTTTGAAGTATTTCTTCTTTTTCTATTAAGATTCATGATCTATTTTTTGAAATTATCTTTTACCTTTATTTATAAATATTAGTTGTCTATTCTTTGATACTTTGGGAAAAAAATAATAAGTAGTTAATTGATGAATAATAAGTAGTTAATTGATGAACCTCGGAGTCAAAGCATTCTATAATAGATACACTTTTATTTGACAATATGAATGTTACTTTCTTTGCATTACTATTATTATTATTGCTTAATACTTCATTGCAGCAATCGTCTGATTTCTTTCCTGAATGTATTTGTCTTCATTCATTCTTTATGAGGTTTTTGTTACTGGTCCCGATCTTAAACATTGTTATTGCTATTGAATTTTAAGCCTTTTTAATTTTTTGAAGGCAAAAAGTGGAAGCCTAATGAAGACATGTATAAGTGAAAATAAATGCAATTAAAAGGAGAAAAGGGAAAAAAGGTAATAAAAAGATATAACATTTAAAAAATATACTAGGAAAACTAGAGGGTAAGAAGGTCTTCAGGGTAATATCTCTGCTTTATATATATCTTTGTTTGATGGGCTATCTGAATAAACAGATTACAACAAATTAGAATGCCCAGAGAATTGAACACAAGTTCTATACGGAAGTAAAACAATGAGCATTTATTTACGGTCAGTCTGTGGGATATTATAGGCAGACTCTTGGGTTTAGGTTTTGAGGCACTTCAATTTTAATCTAAGAATTGATTGAAATAGCATATATTTCTGAACATCAGCTTCATATTACCTGTTAGGTGTCAATCCGGCCACTTGTTCCTAGTTACAGGAAAAACCGAGTAAGTAAAAAAATTAAAATTGAAATGTACTGTATCTTCTTAGATGATATTCTGTTTGAATCCAGAAACCTCAAGTCTCATTAAAGAGTTTGTTCTCCTCTGCCATTCCTCACTGTATCTGGGGTCTTTAAGAAGCCTCTAATCTTGGCAAACACTCATTAAAATAAAAGACCACCTGGAGACCCTGTAGAGAATGCTGTCGGAAGCCAGTTAGCTCGGATCTACTCCTCCCTCTGTCCGCTCAGGAGTTATTCACAAGGGTCCTCAAACTGCAGCCTGCGGGCCACATGAAGCGGTGTGAATTGTATTTGTTCTCATTTTGTTTTTTACTTCAAAATAAGATATGTGCAGTGTGCATAGGAATTTGTTCATAGTTTTTTTTTTGTTGTTGTTGTTGTTTTTTAAACTATAGTCCGGCCCTCCAACCGTCTGAGGGACAGTGAATTGGCCCCCATTTTAAAAAGTTTGAGGATGCCTGTTCCAGAGCTTCCTCCTTGTTCTCTTTTAATTTTTATAACCTGTAATTAGTTACTGTGCCCTGTAATTTCCCTAGCTATAGGAAGCATTTAACTATAACATTAGGGGCACCTGGGAAGAGATTGATTCTAGGGAGATAGTAGTTAGAATATCCCAGTTCTTTGAGACATGCTGCAGATCGGAGGACTCGTGGACTCCCCCCATCGCGGCTGTGTGATCCAGCTGGGAACAGCATAGGCTTCGGAAAATAGTCTCACCGCCACATCTGGTTTCTAGCTTGTAACCAGGCACTGATCTCGGTTTTCAAGTGCAAATTCTAGTCTCCACCAAACAATAGAAAGCAGGTCAGATTCTTATTTCAGCTTACCACAGATAAAATTATACTTTTTAAAAAATTTATTATTAAATCATAGCTGTGTACATTACTGCAATCGTGGCGCACCATACGCTGGTTTTATATACCATTTGACATATTTTCATCACACTGGTTAACATAGCCTTCCTGGGATTTTCTTGGTTATTATGTTGAGACATTTACATTCTACATTTACTAAGTTTCACATGTACCATTGCAAGATGCACCTTAGGTGTGGTCCCACCAATCACCCTCCCTCTTCCCATCCTCCCCCCTCCCCACCCTCTCCCCCTTCCCCATATTCTTAGGTTATAATTGCGTTATAGCTTTCATATGAAAGCTATAAATTTGTTTCATAGTAGGGCTGAATAAATTGGATACTTTTTCTTCCATTCTTGAGATACTTTACTAAGAAGAGTATGTTCCATCTCTATCCATGTAAACATGAAAGAGGTAAAGTCTCCATCTTTCTTTAAGGCTGCATAATATTCCATGGTGTACATATACCACAATTTATTGATCCATTCATTCGTGGATCGATGGGCACTTGGGCTTTTTCCATGACTTAGCAATTATGAATTGGGCTGCAATAAACATTCTGGTACAAATATTTTTGTTATAATGTGATTTTTGGTCTTATGGGTATATACCTAGTAGAGGAATTGTAGGATCAAATGGCAGGTCTATTTTTAGATCTCTAAGTGTTCTCCAAACATCTTTCCAAAAGGAATGTATAAATTTGCATTCCCACCAGCAGTGTAAAAGTGTTACTTTTCTCCACATCCACGCCAACATCTCAAAAAAAAAAAAAAAAAAAATACATATATGTATACATATATGTATAAATATATATACACACACTTTGGCCAAACAGTAAAGTTTGGTTTAATTTGGCATCTCAATCTTCTAATTCTCTAATCTTGTCTCAGTACTGCCATATATTAAAAAATGTCATTGACTAAGTTACTTCTTCCAGGACTATATTCCTTGCTATTCATCTTTCCATTTTGAATCCCTTAGATTGGCTTTGCACTCAAACATCAGCTGGGTGTTTGGAAAGATATTTAGATCGAACCCCCAAAGGCTGCTGTACTCCAAGAATACTCGGGTAAGTAGCAAATGTTTAAAGCCAGTACCTGCACCTTATTTTTGTATCATGAGGCAGTTTATGTGCCTTTTTTTTTTTAACATCTATCATGAAGTCAGTATTACCATTCCCATTTTTAAAATAAGAAAACTGAGACTGGGAGAAGTTAACTAAATATTTAAGGTTTACAGATGTTTCAGTGTGAGAGCTTCAATCTGAACCCAGTACTGCCTGTCTCCAAAATCCATGCTCATTTTTATGATAGCATTTGTTCACAGTAACAGCAATACATGATGAAAAGAATAATTTTATACAAGAGACAATGCATTAGAGTGAAATTTATCTAGATGTTGTCTTTGTTTGAAGCAATATTCCCATGCCCAGGATGAAACCTAAAATAAAACTTAAAATCAATACATAATTTTCAAGACAATATCACAGAGGAAGAAGTGATTAGTGGTCATGACACAAATCAGCTGATATCATGCATTTTAGGAAACACGGGTAAGGCTGGTCCTGGAGATTTCCTACCGAAAGGTTGCCAAGTACAGAGTGTCTTTCCTTCAGAAGAAGTTTCTTTGTATAAAGACTAATGTGTATAAATAAAGAAAAATACAGAACCATATTTGTGGAATATATGAATCATAATGATGGGGTGGGCACAGGTAGAGGAACATAACTCCTTGCAGGGGTTGTCTGACATCAAAGAAGGGAAAACAACATTTACAATGAATGCTATTTGTAGAACCACAAACTGTACAATCTCTACGGAAAACAGCAAGAAATTCCTCAAAGAACTAAAAGTAGACCAACCACTTGATCCAGCAATTCCACTACTGGGTATTTATGCAAAGAAAAAAAAAAAAAGTGACTTTGTTAAAAAGACATTTCACTAGAATGTTTAGTCCACTAAATCATGAGTGGATTAATAAAAGGTGTCATATGTATGTCGTGGAGTACTACTCAGATGTAAAAAGAAATACCTTTTGCAACAATCCGGACGGAACTGGAGACCATTCTCCTAAGTGAAGTATCACAAGAATGAAAAAACAAATACCACATGTACTCACTATTAAATTGGAAGTAACTAACCATCACTTATGTGCATCAATGTAAGTAAAATTTCGTGGAAGAAAGGGATGAGTGAAATTATACCTAACAGTTACAGTGTACACTATCTGGGTGGCAGGCACTCAAGCAGTACAAAAGCAATCCATGTAACCAAACATTTGAACTCCCCATAATAGTCTCAAATAATAAATAAAAATACAGACTGGAAACAGAGAACAGGGGGCATTTTACATACACAGAAGAGAATAGTTTAATCAAAATTATAGGAGTAAGGACGTATGTTTTTCTTTACCAACTAAGAATTCGGACCCCTTTCACTGGTAATACATTTTACACATTACCACACAGATTTATAATTTGATTACATCTTAATTCCTTGAATTGGTTTACTATCCAAAGATTTCAACTCTCTTTCCTCATAAATTAAGCCTCCTATTATCTACAGTATTGATTTGTCTTTGACATTGCAACCTATTTTTGTAGTTGAGATTTTTGTTTAAAAATACATCTAAAATTATGTGAGATCTTACAATCTCATGGATTATGAGATCCTTGCTTGCAATTTGTGTCTCCACCCATTCTCAATTTCTGTCTATCTCCAACACCTCCAACACCTTTTCAACATGCCTTTTTGTCCTATTCTCTTGATGGCATATTTCATCTGCATTTTTTCCTACTCATTCACTCAAACTTTCCTGGCAAGCTTCAATGATTCCCTGAAGTGAGCCTGGCTTAGATGATTCTTATTTATCATCTAAGTTCATCTAACTTTTATCAAGAAAAATTCTTTGAAAGGGAATTTGGAGGAAAGAGACTATTTCAATAAACACTTTGCAAACTGGCGAGACACAGCCTTTGGTGTAAAATGAAGGCAGTTTCAGGGAACAAAGGGAGAGCTTAGCTTTATAGCAAGTGTTCCTGTCCAGGCTCCTAATCAGGTCTGTTTATGGAAATAAAAAAGACAAATCTGCTCTGTTCTGATTGTTTAACACAGCTGAGCCCTGATTGGTTCAGGGCATCTCAAAGTCTCAAGTTGCATGGAGGTGTGGATATTCTGGGAACTCAGAGTACGTGTGACCTCTAGTCAGTAAAGTTTCTTGGCTTTGTTTTAAATATGGGTCCAATTATTTATGGGAGATCCCTGTTTAAGATGCACTTTTTCGGGTTCACAACTGTAACCCTCTGTATGTGTATATGTATGCATGCTATACCCCGTGGTTCCTCTGTATCAGACTACTTGTATGAAATGTTTTTAGGTAGTGACCTCTGACTTACCTTCTCTTAAAAAAAAAATAATAATTTCTTTCTAAAACTTTGAAAAAAATTCTTAAAACTTCCTTATTTGTTATACTTGTTTGTGTCTAACCCTAGAACCAGGAAGTGGGATCTAACTCACTCTAATCATTTGCACAGTGATGAGAATGGTGTGTGTTGGTAGGGAGAGAATCCCTAAGGGGACATTTATTTAGCATTACAAAGGAGAAAGAAAAGCCAACAACTAGAAAGAACTAGATGAACTGATTGTCAGTCATGTTGGAAAACTAAGAAAGTTAACACCTCTTCTACTCCTCTGGAAGGTGGACATCAAGATCCTGCGCCAAAGAATGAGGCTACCCTCCTTTTGTATTTATTTATTTGTTTTCTGTTTCTTTGGGGATTTTTTTTTTTTGTGTGTGTGTGTGTGTGTGTGTGTGTGTGTGTGTGTGTAGATGTTTGTTTGTTTTGCAGGGTTTTTTGTTTTTGTTTTTTTGGCCAGGGCCATGTTCAAACCCACCACCTCCAGTATATGGGGCCGGTGCCCTACTCCTTTGAGCCACAGGCACCGCCCATGTTTTGTTTTGATTTTAGTTATGGTAAGCAAAGAGATATTTTCTGAAATGATAGGGGTTTAGAGGGAAAAAAAAAATTAAACTTCATATTTCTTTTTGCGGAAGTAGGAAGTTTTAAGAAAAGAACCAATCGTTCCTGAACAACTATGTGCCAGATATCGTACCAGGTACGTTATGCACATTATCTCATTCAACAAATCACTACAACCCTAGGTTACCATGGTCTCAATTTTAGATAAGAGTAAACAGTCTTCAAAAGACCATTCAACCTGCTCAGAATCACCTAGCTGATTACAAGCAGTTACAGGATTTAAACCTTGGGTCTGGGCACCCAAAGCCCTTCCTCACTGCAGCATGGGGCTCATCATCCTTGTTCTCTACTTAATTAATTTTTGATGCTTTCCATTTGGTCCCCAGGATTAATGCTATTTTCTGCCACTCATTCGTTATAGGACATTTTCTATCTCTAAACACTGTACACAAATCACTAGGTTTCTGACAATAGATGCTATTTCCAAGGATTTTCTCCATCTTTCACATGAAGCATCAGAACAATTATAGATATGAAGAAGCATAGTCCTGCGTTTCCATCAAGAATGAAGATGAGAAACAGTGGGAGAAGCCAAACATTGTTAATACTAATACTACTGAAGGAATTTGAAAGATTCTTTATGTGGTCTATGCTGCCTATTTGTGTAAATTATTGACCATCTGTATATGAGTTTGCTGCCAAATGGACTGAGAATGAACATGGCATGGTTTTACCTCACCGGGCAAAAAACAGAAATGGTGATTAAAGTTCTCATTAAAATAAATCAACTTAACTAAATGCTCTGAGACAACTTATGTGAAGAAGTGGAGATACAACTGTCAGAAGATGATCCTCCTCCAACTCTGTGTTAATGTTTAATTTCTATTTCTGGTTCTGGCCCTTAAACTACACACACAAAAATAAATAAATAAAAAACCTGAAAAAGAGAAATATATAAGTACCATATATACTCGAGTATAAGCCAAGTTTTTTTGGCACAAATTTTGTGCCGAAAAACCCAAACTCGGCACAAATTTTGTGCCGGAAAAACTCAGCTTATACTCAAGTATACATGGTAATATACAGAAATATGAGATTTGTAAGGGGTTTACTACATTGAAGTTGTGTTTGATACTGTGTGACAGTAAAGAGAAATAAATACAGCCTTCCCCTACTTCCAAATCCCTTCTATACTGACATCACAACACAATTTTATTGAATGATTTCATTACCGGGAATGAATGTGGACCCTGAACGTTTTCTCTACTTGCTTTTTGTTTGTTTCTTTGTTTTCAAAAAGATAATCTTCTAAATGTTGTCATTAAAGATAACTGTGACAATAATTGTTTCTAGAATGCATAGATTTAGTTTTAGCTATCTGCTCCTGATCCTATCAGTCACTGACTAGGAATATCCAGTTATCCAGTAGAATCTTGCAGAGATTAAATAGACAATAAATGAAAATTGCCTAGTCATAATTTGAATGTGTTAGTTAACAGTTCTCATTGGTCTGAAACTGATAATTGCCCCTACCTGCCCCTCCTTTGCATTTTTATATCAATTAGTACTATTATCTAATAGTAAAGGAGTTACTGATACTTTGTCACCAAGAAACACTATTTCATTTCTCTAATTCTCAACTTATGACAGCATCCTTATTAATAACACTGCTCTGAAAATTAAGGCAAAAAACAAAAGAGATAGAGACTTCATATAAAGAACTTACAATAGTGTGTAGCACACAATAAAAACGAAATAATTGTTAAGCTCTGTTATCAAGACTGAGGATTTGCAGTGGGGCCTGATTAGATTCCCTTAAGAATGACAAGAGTCAACCGTACCCCATGTGATTTAATGCTAGCCTGGTTGCAGTTCCCAGATCCCTAGAACCAAGCTTGATGACATAATTTCTATAATAGATTTCTAAGTTATGCTTACCCTCAGGTATTTTTTTAAAGATGCTGGTTTGGAAAATAGATGGTCCAGAAGAGCTACCCATCTCCTCCACGCCCATGGTCTCATCAGCACTCCTGTTCAACCTGGTCATGCCTTATACCCGCTGAGCACATGCAGTAATCAGACTGGAGCACGAGAGGAAAGTCTATTTGACAGTATGCTCATGGAAGCTCAGTCTGATGCCATTATCCCAGTCACAGATCAGAGACAGAGGTGATTTTAGAAACTGAATGGTTTGACGATGAACAGGAAAATAGCAACAACGAACAATGACTCATATTTTTTGGAGCATCTTCTGAGTCCTTTTCCTACCTCAAATACAGTTATATTCAGATTCCAGGTGCCACTCTCAAAATAGCTGATGGATCCATTTGTGCAACTAGGGAGGGGAAGAGGAACAGCAAAGAGAATTCCAGCTTGTGTGTTTCTTTGACGTGTGGCTAAAAGTGTCCATTGTTAAACTCATTCCCTTTAGATTCTTCCCAGTCACTCTCTTATCCTACATAATAGTTCTTCACATGGAGTCACCTTCCTCCTGTCTGCTCCCTCTGAATCCTTTATCCCTCCTTGAGATCCAGTCTGCACAATGTTTTAATAGCACATTCTCTCATACAGATAGTAAATCCCTCCAGGGCCCCAGTTCAGCTTGTGCACACAATGTAGGGTGTTGACAATACATCTGCACAATAGCTCCCTTCAAACTTATTCTACATTTCTGAGGATACTTGAGGGAAGAGCTGCCTTTTGAAAGAGATACTAATATTGTTCTAATCTCCTCCCCACTTGAGCAATTTCCATATAAATTCTGAGGCAAGAAACCTACATGGGCATTCTGGGGTTAATCCCAGTATAGTCAAAATTAAGATCTGTTCATAGGAAGCTTATTTATGTGTTTTTTATGGTCCGAAGGCCTTTGTTTCATTACTGCCTATTCAGTACATAGAATCTGTAGGGAATGATAAAGGAACATCTTCATTATAAACTCAAATTTACATCCATTCTGCCTATTACTTCAATTTTTATTAGAGTAAGATAGGACCATCTGAAACCACAGTTTCATAGTGAAGTATGCTTTCATTTGTGATGTGGTGGTAGGCAAATCACCACTTGCTGTTTGTTTATGTGTGTAGTGAAGAATGGAACCATGTCACTTAAGGGATTCCTAACAATATAAATACCATGAAATTCTCTGAAGAGAGTAAATTGCAGGTTACCTATCAAGCAGTCATTTGCCAAATCACATTTATGGTCTTGGTCTCTCTCTCTCTCTCTCTCTCTCTCTCTTCCTTTTATGGGGATTAGATACAAGGGAAGAGAGGCAGAATCTGTGCTAAAGGCAGCAGTTTATAAAATCAATCATAAGATAAATCATATTGTTAAGAAACTGATAGTTACTTTACTGATGTAATTTTGATGTAAATTACTGATGTAAATTTACATTTGCTACAGCATCTAAAGTACTTTAATATTTTTAAATGAAAAGTGAAACAATACTGGTCTTGGATGTCAAATAATAAATATTAGCCATTTCTCATTGGTCATTCACCTGAAAATCTCATAATTAACTCAGACTGGAATATTTCAGGGTCTCATCAGTGGAGATAAAAATAAAATATTTTTCTGAGTGGGTAAGCCAAATCAAAAGGTTTATTATTCTCAGGAGGAGGGGCAAGATGGCCAACTGAATGCACCCTCCAACATTGGCTCCTGTCCAGACAGAAGGATAATGTCTAGAGGGTATCCAATTGAGCTGAAGACAGGAAGCCCAGCCGAGAGAGAAGAGAGATAACTACAGGTCACCCTTGCTGAGGCAATCTGTGATTCCCAGACAACAATCTCCAAAACTCAACCCAAAGGAAAAATGCCAGACCCCTCCCCCAAGAAAGCTGCAGGTTCTTTTTTCCTTTCCTTTCACTCTTCATTTGCTCCTGTGGGATTTCTACAGGCAACTAGTGAACTGAGGATCTCTTGTCTCAACCCACAGGTGAGAGCAGTAAGAAGTGGGGACTACTTCCTCCAGAAGGACCCAACAATGACTCTGAACATTCTCTTACCCGGGAGAAAAATTGAACTTACATTTTCCTTTCTATTCTGCACTTTCAGTCCACCCTTCCTCCCTAACCTGATAAACCAGATCCCTAACCCCTGCCCCCCCCCAACTGGATAAACCAGATCCCTAAACCCTGCAGTGACTGAGGGAAGAGGCTCATGAGCAGCAGCCCCACCCCTCAGCCTGCCTAACAGAGTGCCCTGCCACCCCAACCGGTTGGTCCCCCGCTCCCTCTCTGTCTCCAAGCTGCGCCATGCCCCCAGCACCCTCCCTGCCTCTGTGCCCTGCCCTGCCCACCTGGAGACCCCCAAGGACTTGCGCTGTGCCCTGCCCACCCAGAGACCACGGAGAACTTGCACAGTGCCCCACCCATCCAGAGACCACTGAAGCTGCGTGCTGCGCCTGCCTCCACACTAAGCCCCCGCCTGACCAGAATCACCAGTGGAGTAGTGTTCTCCTTGCTGAAGTCACCGGGCACTGGACGCTGCCAGAATCATGTGCAGCTTACCCTGCCCTCCTGCCAGATCCATGTGCAGCATGCTCCTAGAGCTGCTCCTACAGCCAAAATTCTCTGGCTTTGGCAGTGGCAGGGGAGTTAAGCAGGGTCACTTCCCACAAAGATCCAGCAACAATAGAGTGATGATGCCAGAGTCTAATCTTGGAGAACCACCCCCCCCCCAACTTTGTGCATTGCTAGAGGAAACCAGAAGTAACTCTGTAGGGATACTTGTGCTGCAGAGCAGCAGGGGCAAAGGCACAGTGGCTGAGGGAGATAAGCATTTGCAGGCCTGGTACCCCCAGGATTAGACTGAGCCCAAGTGGAACACTTGCCAGTGGATATTGAACAGGCAGGCAGACCTCAGCTCCCCCAGCTGGCTAGTGGCTGAGGGCAGTCGCTGGGCCTTGGGGGCATTGACCTTCCTTTGACTTTGACAGGTGCTAAGTCCTGGAACTTCAAATTATTGGAGAAAACAGGACTGCATCCCTGTGGGGTCACCAGAGATTGGGCAGGAAAAAGGAACAAAGTGGAGAAAGAGACTCAGCCCCCTGGTCCTACTGTGCTACCAGGTGAGCCTTTCTGACTTTGTAGAGCACCAGAGAGAGCCAAATCTGAGCAGCCAGTAGACCTCTGCTATCTAGCTGCTGGAGACCTTTCAAACTCTCCCACATGAGAATTTGTACTGACAGGGTCAATTGCTTCAGAACCTCTAACTTGGGACAATAACCCAAGGACCCTCTAGAGTGATACCCTGGTATTGTATTAACACAAAGGGTCGATTTTCCCATTCCAGTTGTTGTCTCGGGAGGTGGGGTTTCTTAATTGCTTGTATTTCTTCACAGGTAAGACTTCACCAGAGTCACTGATCCACTAGGATCGGACAAGAACTAGCTGAATACAAAACTGAGCCACCTAACCCCACCGCAGCAAGCAGGTTTCTCCAGCCTCGACTGTAATACTGTACAGGTCCTTTGCAAAGCTAAAGGGGAAAAAGCTGCAGTCATTAGTCCCAGATCCTCAACAAAGGGCTGGTTAAACACAACCCCAGGAAACTGCAATTCAATCTCACCTTACCAGACCACCTAGCCAAAAGTGAAAAACAATCATGAGGCGGAATCACTGGAAAAACTCTGGCAACATGAACAATCAGAGTAGATCAACTTCCCCAAGAAACGATAAAGCAGACACAGCACAAGATCCTATTCACAAACAAACAGCTGAGATGTCAGAAATTGAGTTCAGAACTTGGATAGCAAATACGATCAACAAAACAGAGGAAATGATGAAATTAGAATTTAAAGCAGAAATTAAAAAGATGTCTGAAGAATTTAACAAATTTAAAGAAAAATGGCCAAAGATTTAGACACATTAAAGCAAGTATTTGCGGTCCCCAAAGATCTAAAAAATTCAGTAGAATCACTCAGTAACAGAATGGAACAGGCAGAAGAAAGGATCTCCGATATTGAAGACAAAGCTTTTGAACACTCCCAAACACTCAAAGAGGAAAAAAAGTGGAGAACAAAAGCAGATCATTTTCTCAGAGAGCTCTGGGATAATTCAAAGAGGTCTAATATTTGCCTTATAGGAATACCTGAAAGTGATGAGCTTGCTGAGAAGAATACAAATGCTTTGCTTCATGGAATAATTAAAGAGAATTTTCAAGACATGCCCAGAGATTCTGAAATTCAGATAGCAGACGGTTTCAGAATACCGGCATGACTCAACCTGAATAAAAATTCTCATAGACACATTATAATTAATTTTGCTAAATTTAATATAAATGAGAAAATTCTGAAAGCTGCAAGATATAAGAAAACCATTACATACAAGGGAAGAACATTAGAATGACTGCAGAGCTCTCCACTGAAACCTTTCAAGCTAGAAGAGGGTGGTCATCAACCTTTAATCTCCTTAAACAAAATAACTTTCAAACCAGGATCCTGTATACAGCTAAACTGAGTTTCATCTATTATGGAGAAATTAAATACTTTAATGACATTCACATGTTGAAGAAATTTGCCATAACTAAACCAGCTCTTCAGGATATTCTCAGTGGACATTGAGAAAAGAATCTAGAGTTTTCTTCACTTATTTTTTAGCTGCTGGAGTTTAAAAAAAAACCATATTCATATCCCAGATTATTTAACAGCCTTGCTGTCACTTGAATCTACACATTTGGGCATTTCCTCAGGACAAAGAATGTGAAAAGTATGGCCAAATAAAACTACAAGCTAAACACCACCACTCTGTCACTCATCAGTTAAATTACTGCATTAGTTGAGAATGTTGTTCAAACTAGACTTTGCTAGGACTCCACAATCATAATTACTGGTTATTTTTCTTCTTTCTTTTTAGATATTAATAATCAGATACTTTTACATATCTCTTCCATTGGTCTCCACTCCTCTTCCCCATTCCCTATTCCTAAGACCTACCTGGGCATGAGTAGTCATGGAAAAGACAATTTTTCAGCTCACACCAATTCAACTGTTCTAAATGAAGATAATAACACTTGAAACAAAGAACAAACTTTTTAGAACTCATGTTGTTTTATCTATGGATATCCCGCCTGAACAACACAATTCTCCACCACCAAAGTAAAATCACTCAGAAACTTTTGATCAAATTCTAACTTCCATAGTGGCAAAAGGATTAAAAATGTCCACTGGACCTTTGAAAAACTCAATACCCAAAACTCTGTCAGGTTTATCATTACTCTCAATTAATGTGAATGGTTTAAATTGCCCTCTAAAGAGACACAGTTTCGCTGACTGGATACAAAAACTCAGGCCAGACATCTGCTGCATTCAAGAATCTCACCTTACATTAAAAGATAAACATAGACTGAGGGTGAAGGGATGGTCATTTATAATTCAGGCAAATAGAAATCAGAAGAAAGCAGGTGTTGCAATTTTATTTGCAAATACAATAGGCCTTAAACCAATCAAAGTAAGAAAAGACAATGATGTTCACTTCTTATTTAAGGGCAACACTCAACATGAAGAGATTTCAATTATCAACATTTATGCACCCAACCAGAATGCGCCTCAATTTATAAGAGAAACTTGAACTGACATGAACAACTTGATTTCTCCCCAGCACCATAATTGTTGGAGACTTTAACACCTCTGAAAGTGTTGGAGAGATCCTCAAAAAAGAAGCTAAGCAAAGAAATGTTAGAATTAAAGTTAACCATTAAACATTTACACCTAATAGATATCTATAGAACATTTCATCCTAACAAAACTGAATACACATTCTTCTCATCAGCCCATGAATCATCCTCCAAAATTGATCACATCTTAGATCACAAGTCTAACCTCAGCAAATTTAAAAGAATAGAAATCATTCCTTGTATTTTCTTGGACCACCACGGAATAAAAGGTGAACTCAGTAAGAACAGGAATCTCCACAGGCATACAAAAACATGAAAACTAAATAACCTCATGCCAAATGACAGCTGAGTCATAAAAGAGATTAAGAAAGAAATTACCAAATTTTTGAAACAAAATAATAATGAAGAAACGAACTATCAGAACCTCTTGGATACAGCAAAGGCATTTTCTCTTTCCTAAAAGGAAAATTTATAGCACTGCAAGCCTTCCTCAAGAGAATGGAAAGAGAGGAAGTCAATAACTTAATGTGTCATCTCAAGCAACTGGAAAAGGAAGAACTTTCCAACTCTAAACCCAGCAGAAGAAAATAAATAACTAAAATTAGAACAGAACTTAATGAAAATGAAAACAGAAGAATCATACAACAGGTCAACTAATCAAAGAGTTGGTTTTTTGAAAAGGTCAATAAAATAGATAAACCATTGGCTAACCTAACCAGAAGTAGAAGAGTAAAATACCTAATTTCATCAATCAGAAATGATAAAGGCCAAATAACAATGAACTCCTCAGAAATTCAGCAAATTCTTAATGAATACTACATAAAACTCTACTCTCAGAACTATAAAAAAATCTGAAGGAAATAGATCAATACTTGGAAACATGTCACCCTCCCAGACTTAGCCAGAAAGAAGTGGAAATGTTGAACAACCCTATAACAAGCTCTGAAATAGCATCAACTATAAGAAATCTCCCCAAAAAGAAAAGCCCAGAATCAGATGGCTTTACATCAGAATACTGCCAAACCTTTAAAGAGGAAGTAGTACCTATATTACTTACTTTTCCGAAACATAGAAAAAGAAGGAATACTTCCCAACTCATTCTATGAAGCAAATATCACCCTGATACTCAAACCAGGAAAAGACCCAACTAGAAAATAAAATTATAGACAAATATCTCTAATAAATATTGATACAAAAATATTCAATAAGATCCTAGCAAACAGAATCCAACAACACATCAAACAAATTATACACCACGACCAGGTGGGTTTCATCCTAGGGTCCCAAGGATGGTTCAATATACGTAAATCCATAAATGTAATACATCACACACACAAACAAATTAAAAAACAAAGACCATATGATTCTCTCAATTGAAGCATAAAAAGCTTTTGACAATATCCAGTATCCCTTCATGATCAGAACACTTAAGAAAATAGGTATAGAAGGAACATTTCTTAAACTGATAGAGGCCATCTATAGAAAACCTACAGCCAATATTATAGTGAATGGAGTAAAATTGAAATCATTTCCACTTAGATCAGCAATCAGGCAAGGATGCCTATTGTCTTCACTGCTTTTTAACATTGTAATGGAAGTCTTAGCCACTGCAATCAGGCAAGAGAAGGCAATCAAGGGGATCCAAATAGGACCAGAGGAGATCGAACTGTCACTCTTCACAGATGATATGATTATATATCTGGAAAACCCCAGGGAATCAATTACAAAACTCCTAGAAGTGATCAAGGAATACAGTAATGTCCCAAGATACAAAATTAACACTCATAAATCTTTAGCCTTTATATACACCAACAATAGTCAAGGGGAAAAAACAATAAAAGATTCTATTCCCTTTACAATAGTGCCAAAGAACATGAAATATCTGGGAGTGTATCTAACTAAGGACATGAAAAATCTCTACAAAGAGAACTATGAAACAGAAAAGAAATCACTGAAGATGTTAACAAATGGAAAAATATACCATGCTCATGGCTGGGAAGAATCGACATTATTAAAATGTCTATACTACCTAAATCAATGTACAGATTTAACGTGATCCCTATTAAAGCACCTCTCTCATATATAAAGACCTGAAATAATTAGTACTTCATTTTATATGGAATCAGAAAAAACCTCAAATAGCCAAGACATTACTCAGAAATAAAAACAAATCAGGAGGAATTCGCTTCTAGGCTTCAGACCATATTATAAATTGATAGTGATCAAAACAGAATGGTACTGGCACAAAAACAGAGAGGTAGATGTATGGAACAGAATTGAAGACCAAGAGGTGAACCCAGACACTTACTGTCATTTGATTTTCGATAAGCCTATTAAAAATATAAATTGGGAGAAAGAGTCCCTATTCAATAAATGGTGCTGGATGAATTGGCTGGCAACTTGTAGAAGACTGAAACTGGACCCACACCTTTCTCCTCTAACAAAAATTGATTCTCACTGGCTAAAGGACTTAAACTTAAGACATGAAACTATAAATATTCTTAGAGTGCAGGGGAAATGCTTGAGAAAATTGGCCTGGGAAAATACTTTATGAGGAAGACACCCCAGGCAATTGAAGCAACATCAAAAATACATTACTGGTATCTGATCAAATTAAAAATCTTCTGCACTGCCAAGAATACCCTAAGTAAAGCAAATAGACAGCCCTCAGATTGAGAGAGGATTTTTGCAAGTTATACTACCGATAAAGGTCTAATAACCAGAATCCACAGAGAACTCAAACTTATTACTAAGCAAAAAACAAGTGTTCCCATTTCATTGTGGGCAAGAGACATGAACAGAAGCTTCTCTGAAGAAGACAGGTCCATGACCTACAGACACATGAAAAAATGCTCATCATCTTTAATAATCAGAGAAATGCAAACCAAAACTACTCTGAGATACCATCTAACTCCAGTAAGAGTAGCCCCCATCACAAAATACCAAAACAACAGATGTTGGTTTGGATGTGGAGAAAAGGGAACACTTCTGCACTGCTGGTGGGAATGCAAGCTAGTACATTCCTTTTGGAAGAAAGTTTAGAGAACACTCAGGGATCTATATATGTAGACCTGCCATTTGATCTTGCAATTCCTCTTCTAGGTGTATA
>CAUYPK010081743.1:0-20724 GCA_963574355.1 Loris lydekkerianus
ACATTACTCAGAAATAAAAACAAATCAGGAGGCATCATGCTACCAGACTTCAGATTATACTATAAATCTATAGTGATCAAAACAGCATGGTACTGGCACAAAAGTAGAGAGGTAGATATATGGAACAGAATTGGAAACCAAGAGATGAACCCAGACAGACACTTATCATCATTTGATCTTTGATAAGCCTATCAAAAATATAAAGTGGGGGGAAGATTCCTTATTAACAAATGGTGCTGGGTGAATTGGCTGGTAACTTGTAGAAGAATGAAAGTGGGCCCACACCTTTCTCCTCTAACAAAAATTGACTCTCATGAAACTTAAAACATGAAACTATAAAAATTCTTGGACAGAGTTCAGGGAAAACACTTGAAAAAATTGGCCTGGTAGAATACTTTATGAGGAGGACACAGGGAATTGAAGCAACATCAAACTAAAAAGCTTCTACACTGCCAAGAACACAGTAAGTAAAGCAAATAGACAGCCCTCAGAATGGGAGAGGATTTTTGCAAGTTGTATTTCTGAAAAAGGTCTAATAACCAGAATCCACACAGAACTCAACCTTATTAATAAGAAAAAAAAAAGTGATCCTATTTCATTGTGGGCAAGACACATGAACAGAAGTTTCTCTGAAGAAGACAAGCACATGGTCTACAGACACATGAAAAAATGCTCATCATCTTTAATCATCAGAGATATGCAAACCAAAACCACTTTGAGATATCATCTAACTACAGTAAGAGTATTCCACATCACAAAATCCCAAAACTACAGATGTTGGCATGGATGTGGAGAAAAGAGAACACTTCTACACTGCTGGTGGGAATGCAAGCTAGTACATTCCTTTTGGAAAGAAGTTTGGAGAACACTCAGAGATCTAAATGCAGACCTGCCATTTGATCCTGCTATTCGTCTACTAGGTGTATATATCCAAAAGACCAAAAATCAGTTGGCAACAAAGATATGTGCACCAGATTGTTCATTGCAGCTCAATTCATAATTGCCAAGTCTCGGAAGAAGTCCAAGTGCCCATCAACCCATAAATGAATCAATAAATTGTGGTATATGTATCCAATAAATATAGAATACTATGCAACATTTAAAAAAGAGGGAGACTTGGGGCAGTGCCTATGGCTCAAGGGGGTAGGGCGCCAGCCCCATATGCCAGAAATGGGCGGATTCAAACCCAGCCCTGACCAAAAACTGCAAAAAGAAAAACAAAGAGGGAGACTTAACCTCTTTTATGTTTACATGGATGGAACTGAAAAATATTCTTCTTAGTGAAGTATCTCAGGACTGGAAAAAAATATATACAATGTACTCAGTACTACTATAAAACCAATTTATAATCACTCACATTTTCATATGAGAGATGAATCATGACCATAGCCCAGGATGAAAGAGGGAAGGGGAGGAGAATGAGAAGGGAGGGGGGTGGTTCAAAAGAGGGAGGGTTAATGGTGGGACCTCACCTATGAAGCATATTGCAAGGGTACAAGTCAAATCTATCAAGTATTGAACACAAATGTCTTAACACTGTGATTAAGTAAATGAGGTGAAAGCTTTGTTAATTAGTAGGATGTAAGCACTCCAATTTGCACAAATAATTGACACATTTAATCTCACAAAGGTATAAATGTATTCATGATCTATATATATGTGACTAAATATAAAAAAAATGAAAAATGAAAAAATAAAAAATAAAAAAAATCCCCAACAATAAAAAAAAAAAAAAAATCAAATTTAGGGAGAAAGGGAGAAGATATCAAAGGTAATCTTAGGTTTCTGGCCAGAGCAACTCATGAGTTGATGGCACCTTGAATGAGGTAGAGAATACCAAAAGAGGAGGATGGGGTATCATGAGTGTGATCTTGTGCTTGTTGGTATTATGTTCCTTTGAAGTATCCAAATAGGTGCCAGTTAGATATTGAATAAAACCCTATGCAAAGATAGCACTGCCCCACAAAACAGATCTCAATGAATTGAAAAGACTTAAAATTACGCAAAGTAATATAATTTTATTTCTCTGATCATGATGAAATAAAATTAGAAATCAACAACAGAAGGAAATGTGAGGAATTCACAAGGACACTGAAATTAAACAACAAACTCCACATAACAAATGGGTCAAAGAAGAAATCACAAAGGAAACTGGAAAATACTTTGAGATGAATGAAACAAAAGCACAACATATCAAAATGTGTTAGATATAGCTAAAGCAGTGCCAAAAGGAAAACGTATAGTTATAAATGCCTGTGTTTAAAAAAGAAGATAGGATACCACTATGTACCTGCTAGAATGGCCAAAATACAAAGTAGTGATTGACACCAAATTCTGTTAAGGAAATCTCATTCATGGCTCATAGGAATGCAAAATGTTACAGCCATTTGGAAGATGGATTGGCAGTTTTTTATAAACATAAACATACTTTTATCATATGCTCCAGCAACCACATTGCTTGGTATTTACCCAAATGAGTTCAAACTTATGTCCACAATAACCTGCCATGAATGTTTACAGCAGCTTCATTCATTATTGCTAAAACTTGGTAGCAACCAGGATACCCTTCAATAGGTGAATGGATAAATAAACTGTGGTACATACAGACAATAGACTATTAAGTGCTAAAAAAAAAGTAATCTATCAAGCCATAAATGATATGCACCTTAAGTACATAATACTAAGTGAAAGAAGCCAATAGAAAAGACTACATACTGTATGATTCCAATCATATGACATTTGGGAAAAGACAAAACTATGGAAACAGTACAATGATCAGTGGCTGCCAGAGGTAAATGGGGAAGGAAGGGAGAAAGGGCAGAACATAGAGAATTTTCAGGATAGTGAAACTATTCTGTGTGATACTATAATAGTGGATATATGTCATCACATAATTGTCACAATCCATGGAATAAACAATACCAAGAGTGAACCCAATTTAAACTATGGACTTTGGGTGATAATGATGTGTTGATGCAGGTTCATCCATCAGGTCACAAATGTATCACTATGGTGCAGGATGTCTATATGGGGAAGATGGTATGTGGGTGGGGATGGGGGTATATAAAAACTTCCAGTACTTTTTGCTATGAACCTAAAACTGTTCTAGAAATAAAGTTGGAAGGAAGGGAGGGAAAGAAGGAGAGAAGGAGGAAAGGAGAAATGAAGGAAGGGGAAAAAAGAGATCTTATATTTTAAAAGGAAGCAAAACTGAAGCAAAAGAAGTATATAATATACACAACAGTGGAAATAAATTAAATATAAAGCAGAAAAATGACATATACAAATCAATGAAATCAAAAGTTGCTTCTTTGTAAATATGGACAAAATTGGCAAATTTTTAGCTAAATTGACTAAGATAAAGAGAGATAAGATTCAAATTACTAAAATCAGGAATAAAAGAGGGGGCATCACTTACAGGAAGGACTAAAAGAAAAGGACTAAAAGAAAATGTTATGAGAAATTGTAAACCAACAAATTAATAAGGTCGGTAAAACAGGCCTATTTCTAAAAGAACACAAACTAATCTGACTCAAGAAATAAAAAATCTAAATACACCTATAATAAGTAAAGTTAATGAATTACAAAATGAAAAGATTGCTATTTTAAAAAAAAGCTAACCTAGAATTTACCAGTGAATTCTAGCAAACACTTAGGGAATAATTAAAACTGACTTTCTCAAACTCTTCCAAAAATAGAAAAAAAGGGTTTACTTGCCAAATCATTCTATCAAACAAATTATTCTGATACCATAATTATAAACAAAGACAACCAAGGACACCACAAGGAAAAAAAAAACAAACTCCAGGCTAATATGTCTTATGAATACATAAGCAAAAATCCTCAGAAAGTATTAGCAACATACAAAAAGGATTAGATACTATGATCAAGTGGTATTTATCTCAGAAATATTAAGTTTTTTAACTGAGGAAAAAATCAATTTAATGCACTATGTTAATAAAATAAAGGACAAAACCACATAACTATCTCAATAGATATAGAAAAATCCAATAAACAAAACCCAATAGCTTCTCACATTGAAAAGTCACAAAACTAAGAATAAAAGGGAATAGTATCAACCTGATAAAGATCACCTATGAAAAACCCACTCCTAATATTATACTGAATGCTGGATGACTGAAAACTTTCTCCCTAAGAGCAGGAATAAGACAAAGATGTTGGCTCCTGTCACTTATTCCATCCAGGGTAATTAGGCAAAACTATAAAATTAAAGTCCTCCAATCTGGAAAGAAAAATGAAATTAATCTCTGTTTATAGATGACATGATGATATTTACAAAAAGTCCTAAGAAATCCACAAACATAACTATGAGAACTAGCAAACAAATTTAGCAAGGTTTTAGGAAACAAGATCAATATACAAAAATTAGCCATACTTCTATATACTAGCAAAAACAAAAAAAATTACAAAAAAAAATTCATAATAACATCAAAAATAATATAATACTTAGAAATAAAATTTTACATAAGAAGAGCCAGACATGTACACTGGAAAACTACAAAACATTGTTGAAAGAAGTTAAATAAGACCTAAATAAATAGAAAGATATCCCATGTTCATGGAATGGAAGACTCAAATTGTTAACATAGTAATTCCCCCCAAATCGATCTATAGATCCAATGCAATCCCTGTCAAAAATCCCAGCTGCCTTTGTGCCCAAATGAACAAGCGGATCCTAAAATTCATATACGAAGAGATTTCATGTCAAGCCTTGGGTTAATCTCACCCTCCAATGTTTAGTGACCAGACAAAAAAGAGCCAGCAAAGAAGCCTGAAAAGCAGCAGCCAGGTTGGTGACAGAGACACCAGGAAAGGATGATGTCATAGAATCCCACAGAGCAGAGGGTTTAAAGAAGGATGGGGCCAGCAGGTACAGTCCTGCTGGGAGGGCAGGTAAGATATGGAACTGAAATCTTTCCATTGATTTAGAGGCAGGAGAGTCATGGATGACCTAAGCAGAATCAGCTTTTGTGTCCCCAAAGGGCCAGAACACAAATTGGCATGGGTTGAAAAGAGAGACAGAGTTTTTTTTTTTTTTAAAAAAAAAAAAAAAGAGAGAGAGTGTGAATACAAATACTTCAAAGACTTTGGTAGTGAAGACAAGTACACTAAAGCAGTGGGGGATGTTGGCCCAACTAAGTGTGTGTGTGTGTGTGTGTGTGTGTGTGTCCCTGCTTACTTATATTTAAGAAGGAAAAGATCTGAACTTGAGTCTCAGTGGAGGAGGAGTAATGCGAGATCCCAGAAGGAGCAGTCACTGAAGGCTCCTTATTCCCTGAAGGAAAAGGGAGGAAAGAAACTGGCCTTGAAGGAAAGAGAAAATGTCTCCTCTACAGTAACAGGAGGAGAGATGAGGATGGAGAAGAGAGAGACAGACACGCAGGTCTGTCTGTGGGAAGCTGAGGGGTTCACATCTGATGTCTTCCTTTTTTCTCTGTGAAACAGGCATTGTCTGCTGCGAGTGAGGGTGAGGGTTGAGGTATTGGAGGTTTGGGGAAGGTAAAGTTTTCAAATGGCCATTGTAAAGGGCAGGACACCTCTGCCTGCCAGGTATTGTTGAGACTCATGTGAGGGGAATGTGTGTGGTCCATAGTGGCAGCCACCTAACCTGCTACACAGGTGAAAGTGGGGTAGGGAGTGGGAAATGGCAGAATTGGACTTCGCAGTAAGGATGTGATGGAAAGTCAGAGGGTAATAAGTTCTGGATATGGACAATGAGGCATCATGAAATCTAAGCTAGATTCCAAGGGAAGAAACCAGTAAGAGATTGGGGGGAAAGAGATTGCAAGAAAGGAAAGCAACAAGAGATTGTTCATTGAAAAAGCATCATACTCTGGGAGGTCAAGGTGAGTCGATCGCTTGAGCTCACAAGTTCAAGACCAGCCTGAGCAATAGTGAGATCCCCAACTCTAAAAACCAGCCGGGCATTGTGGTGGGTGCCTGTAGTCCCAGTTATTTGAGAGGCTGAGGCAAGAGAATCATGTGAGTCCAAGTGTTTGAGGTTTCTGTGAGCTATGATGCCATAACATTCTACCACTCTACCAGTGGGTAATGAAGTGAAACTCTGTCTCCAAAAAAAAAAAAAAAAAAAAAAAAAGGAAAGAAAGAAAAAGCAGCATAGTGAGAGTTGAACACACTGAAGGAGGCAAATCCAGCCTCTCACTATGACTTACGTGTCCAGGCGAAGAAATGAGAGGAATTCTGGTTCTACCAGAGAATTCACACACCCGTAGGAAAACAACAACGTGCAACAGACCCCTTACATTGGCATAGAACTTCACAATCTCCAAACCAAAACACTTCTGTACCCATCATCTTGGGCCTTCCAAATAAGAACCTGTGAAAACGGGAGAACAGGAACAATTATTCCCACTTTCCAGATGTTAAGAACTCAGGCTCAGGGAAGTTAACTGATTTGTCACATTTACATAGCTAGTAATGGGAGGGGAGGACCTGGCACCAACACCTCCTCACCACCAGGTACATGGGATTAATGCTGGATCACTGGGGTAGTGGCATAAAGAGAAAGCAAAGTGGCCCAACATTACCAACCCTGGATCAGGCAAGCGTGAATATTTCCTACATTAAGAGAGCCTTTCTAAATGAAGAGCACACAACTTTAGTGTCTTGGATGCCAGACTACCCAAGATGCTCAAGATAAGTCCAAACTAAGTTTCTGCCCTGTGACCTTTCCCCTTTGCTCCCTGCCCCACCCCAGTAACCACCCTTCTACTCTATGTACCTTACTTGCTTTGCTTTTCACATACAAGTGAGATCCAGCAGTATTTTTCCTTCTGTATCTGGGTTAATTCACTTTGGGATTTCTTTGCCAGCAGCTGTACAACAGGCACAATGAATTCATTTTATTGATGGATAAACTGAAACTCGATAAAGAAACATACCCATTATCTTTAACTTGTGACTGACAAAGGCAAGGTTTGAAGTCATGTGTGCCTGGCTCAGAGCCTCCACCCTCAGCCCGCTGCACCCACCAGAGTCAGATGGTTTCAGCCTCCTCTCTGAGGTTCAAGGTCAAGTGTCCTCAGTGGGTCTGGGGAGAGGTTGGGATTTGAGGAAGAGGAATCCACACAGCACAGCCTATAAAGGCAAATCATTTGGAGATAAATAAAGCCCTGGAAACAGACATTTGTTTGTGCTGGGATGAGACCAGGGGGCAGGAACATGCCCAGTGGAAACCAGACAAGCCAGATGCTAGAGAAGCCAGGAACCTATTGTACAGGGAAGGTGTGGGTGGACAGGATGCAGCCACGTGGGGAGGAGGCAGGTAGTCAGCACACAGCCACATCTGCCAGCTGGATCCCCAACTTTCTTGGACAAAACTCTATAGCTCAGGGTTGAGAGTAGAGACAGACCAAAGGCCAGGGAACTCTAAAATGGGACGTGTGTTTAGTACAGCTGACCTTGGCTTCCCAGCTGGGGAGGAAAGTCTAGAACAGTGGTTCTCAACCTGTGGGTCGCAACCCACAGGAACTGTATTAAAGGTTCGCAGCATTAGGAAGGTTGAGAACCACTGGTCTACAAGATAGAAAAAAAAGAGAGGGGAAGCAGGTGGAAGCAAGGAGAGACAGGGGTTTTAAAGTGGCAGGGCATCCTCCCTCCTCACTCATGGCCCCTCCCATAACCATACTCAACAGCCCCCTGCCCAGGTATCTACCAAGCATCCATCTGCAGCTCCAGAACCATCCTTCCTCTGGATGTCCCAGAGCCTCTTCAAACGCAGCATGTTCTCAATTAGACTCTCCCCCCTACAACTAGAGAAAACCTGCTCCTCCCCTCAGAGCCAACTACATCATTTTCAAGGCCCAGTGCAAGATAAAAATGCCATGCCCTTGGCCAGGAGCCCTCTAGGAGACTGAGGCAGGTGGATTGCTTAAGCTCGGGAGTTCAAGACCAGCCTGAGCAAAAGCGAGACCCCGTCTCTACTAAAAGTAGAAAAACTGAGGCAAGAGGATCGCTTGACTTGACCCCAAGAGTTGGAGGTTACTGTGAGCTATGATGCCATGGTACTCTACCCATGGTAATAGCTTGACTGTGTCAAAAAAAAAAAAAAAAAAAAATGCCCTTGCTCAAAACTAAGGAGAAAAGTACCATTAAAGATACTAAGATATGAAGCTTTCTTCTCTCTTCCGCAGTTTCTCTCCCAACCTACCTGGTATTTTAATTTGCTACTTAGTGTCAAAGGGCTCACTCCCTCAAGCCCTGGGACACTAGCAGAGTGTGTGCAGACACTTGCAGGTGCCATGTGTACATGGATGCCAGGTGCCCTCCCTCTACTCACCACAGCCATGCACTGGGCCACAGAGTAGGTGGAAAGTATGCTAGGGATTTGGGTGGAAGGAAGGGAAGATATCTGACTTGTCTAGCCTAGAGCAAGGACAGCTACCACCATACCCTACCCCAAGATGCCCCACCTGCACCTCCCCATGCCTGACAACAGGTGGCAGAGGTCACTGGGTAAGGGTCCCACAACACCAGGAGGCAGGCAAGTGGGTGCCAAGGAAATCTTCCATCAAAATGAGGGAGGGACGTTGCAGGAGATCACATGAGAGCCAAGGCCCCATCATCTCTTCAGATTTCACTTACAAGACACAAATTCAAAGATAAAATTAGAAAATTCAAGGTGGTGGCAGCCACAAAGCACTAAACCCCAATCACAGGCCCTTCTCAGCACACAGCCCCAGGTGACTGTACCACTGACCAACTGCCTGGTCATGTGCCCTTAAAGCTGACCCTGCCTCTCCCACATCTGCTCTCTCGGTGAGTGGCAGCAGCTTCAACTCTGTATCCAATCCAGAGCCTCCTTCGACCCCACCAAGAGTGGTCAGGTCTACCCAAAACTTCTCCCACAGCTGCTGCTCTGACCCTGGTGCCCACCCTCCAGCTGAACCACCTCCTTCCTGCCTGGCCACACCCAGCCATCCTCCCCTGGCTCTTAGGGATCTTTCCAAAGCAGTGCCAAGGTCATATAATTACTGTCCTCAAGAATTTTTGAGGGCCACCCAGATGAGGTCCAAACATCTTACAATTCCATTCAAGACCTTCCACTGTCTTGAGATTTTCTTATTCTACCTTCACACTGCATCTCAGCCCCAACCCTACCCCATATAGCCATTAGCCCAACATTCCTAAACTAAATACCTGCAGGAATTTGGACTGCCCTGGCAGCCAGGCATGCCCTGCCTCCACTCTCCCTTGGGAAACCACTCTCTCAAAGCACAACTTCTCCTCCTTCCCATGTCAAAGCCATTCACTCATTCCTCTGCCTCCAGCTGCACCTGACATGCCCCTCTTTTGATGGTATTTTATTCACCCCTTCACTACATTCACTACTTGCTAATTAAGTGCCTACTATGTGCTAGACCAGGTACACTTTAACCTATAGTTTTGTTGTTTTTTTTTTTTTTTTTTACTTTAACCTATAGTTAAACTTTCATGGCACACTTCAATTACATTGATCAAAAAAAAAGTAAAAAAAGAATACATTTACTATGCTTTGAATTTCTTTCAAAAATAATTCAATTCATGATCTCTTAAAATATTTCCAGCACAGCTAAGATTGTCTCACAGCAGGCCAGTTGAAAATCACTGTGGTAGACGCTCCTCTGCACACAGGGGTGCAATTAGTAATAAAAACAAGCAAAATTCCTTCCTCATGAAGCTCACATTCCTGGGAGGAAGACAAGAAGCCAAATACATAAGTAAAATATATTGTATGTGATGCGACTGTAGCAGAAAGGAATAATAATTCTGGAGGAGAGTAGGCAATTTTAACCATGCTGACTGACTTTTTTTCTTTCTTTCTTTCTTTTTTTTTTTTTTTTTTTTGAGACAGAGTCTTACTATGTCACCCTCGGTAGAATGCTATGGCATCACAGCTCACAGCAACCTCCACTCTTGGGCTTAAACAATTCTCTTGCCTCAGCTTCCCAAGTAGCTGGGACTACAGGCGCCTGCCACAATGCCCAGCAATTTTTTTCTTGCAGTTGTCATTATTGTTCTAGTTGACCCAGGCCAGGTTCCAACCCTCCAGCCTCAGTATATTTGGCCATTGCACTGCCCACTGAGCTACGGGTGCAGCCCTCTGACTGACTTTTGAGAAAAGATCTGAAACAGGTGGGAGAGTCACCCATGGCAGAAGAAACAGCAAGTGCAAAGAACGTGGGGTGGTACCATGCATGGAGTGTTTGAGGAACTGGGAGGAGGCCAGTGAGAGTAGAGTTAAAATAGATAAGAGACAAGGGCAGAAATGACAAGGAACCAGGTGACCAGGGCACTGTTGACGATGATAATGACCTTGTATTTTACTCTGAGTAATGTCAGAAAACATTGGAATGTTTTGATCATAAAAATTCCTGATATTGACCACTGTTACTTGTTTATAGTCTATCCCCCAGTAGCCTGTGTATTTCTGGGGTCCTGAGGGTAGAGGCTGCTCTTACTGACTTCCACACGGCCCACAATAGGTTGTCAGTGAGAGCTTGTTGGTATTCACTGAATCAAGACATTAGGAAACTCAAGGCCCTGGGTATCTGCTTCCTACAGGTTGGCTAGCTGTGGCCTCACAGCTGAGAGCTGCAAGGACCTTGCCCTTGGGCTGAGCACCAGCCAGACCCTGACCGAGCTGGAGCTGAGCTTCACCATGCTCACGGATGTGGGAGCCGAGCACCTCTGCCAGGGGCTGAGACAGCTGAGTTGCAGGCTGCAGCGACTACAGTAATTGTCCCGGGTTGACAACACCTTGTGGGGGTGGACATGGGAGGAACAGGACGCTGCCTGCCTGTGTCAGGCAGACCAGGGGAGGGGCAGAGAGAAGACGAAACCTGCTTTGAGGGGCGGGGTGGGGGAGGCCTACGGGATGTCAGTCAGGCTGTAGAGGCTCAGGAGGAGCGTCATCCTGGCAGGGGGATGTGGCCTCCTGGCTCCAAAGGCAGCACAAGCACCCAAGTTTTAGTGGGCACACACTTTCTAAGCCCCTTTTTGAGTCACATTTGCTATTGTTCCATTGGCCAAAGCAAGTCCTATGGTGGCCAGGCCAAGATTCCAGGGGTAGAGAAATAGACTTAAGCTCTTAAAGGGAAGATACCACCCAGGGGCATGGATGCAAGATGGGGTCGGGGGGAGAATGTGTGGCCATTGTCACAGTCCACCAGAGGCTGATGATAACAGTACAAACTTCACAGACTTGTTATGGGGATTAGAGGGCTCAGGCTTAGCCTGAGCTGCTGCTCTCCTGTTCTCACCAGCTGGGATCTGCCTAGTAACAGGGCCTCCTACTTGGCCTAGGGCTCAGTCTGAGAGCTAAAATCACGGGTGTCCACTTAACTCGGTCTTCTACCTCATCCAAGAGGCCAGTGCCATGCCCTGTGTAGAATCAAGGGGACTGTTCACCTCTCCCTGAGACCCCAAGACCCCCTGCCCTGACTCACAGTTACACACATAATGCTTTGCTCAGAGGGCTGCCATCAGGATCCCTTTCATAGAAACCAAGCACTTCCCTCCTTTCTTCCCAGAAAAGGCCAAACCTCTCTTCCTCCTAGGAAAATTGACTGTTTCCCCACTTGGTAATGCTGAGCAAGAGTTGATGGGATGAGTGAACAGGAAGGGGACTCGGCTGGGACCCCCTTCTAATATCTGGGGTCAGCGATCCCGAGGATAGGCACTCAGTAACTCCTGTAAGATTTCAACCTCACTACTTCTAAGAGTGAGTCTCAGAGAGGTTAAATTATTTTCCTAAGGTCATACAGCCAAGAAGTAGCAGCACCAGGATTTTGAAGTCAGGTCTGACACCTGATTTTCCATTGTCACAGACCCCTCTTTTAGTCAAGACACTCAGGGCTATGTGACATGTTACCAGCATGGACGGCAAATAAGTTCCTGAGCTTTCTGCTCAGGGCTGAGAACACCCAGCTGTGGGAGCCAAAGCTTCTAGAAGCATAGCTGAGACCCCAAGGGCAGAGGACCCCCATACAGCCTTTCCTAGACACAGCCTGTGTACATGCAGCATAAGCATAGCTGAGACCCCAAGGGCAGAGGACCCCCATACAGCCTTTCCTAGACACAGCCTGTGTACATGCAGCATAAGCAGACACACAGCCCTTTCCTTACATGAATGGCAGCACACCACAAACTGTCCTGTATTTTGCTTTGTCTTAGAGACGGGCCCACATCAGTGCACACAAAGTTGCTGCATCCCTTTAATGGCAGGAGTACAGAATTTCACTACATGGATTTACTATCTGTTTTAAATCAATCCCCTGTTATACACATCTCGGTTTTCTCCAGTCTTTGCCTCTATGAATAGTGCGGCAATTAACATCTTTCTCCTGCATCCTGAGATACAATGGATTATCTGTAGCCTAAATTCTGAGAAATAGAATTGCAAGGTAAAGGATTCATGCATTGCTAATTTTGTCCTCTAAAGAGGTTATTCTAATCAAGGGGTGCATTGTTTCCCAAGGTTAAATGAGCTTCGTCCACAAGCACCCTAATGTCAGTCCTTCCCTGTGTATCTCACCCCACACTGCAGGGACAGGGAGGGACTTCATCTGGAAAGGCAGCACAGACCAGTCTGCCTTTTCATCCCTGTCCCCCTCACCCTTCTGTCATTCTCGGCCCATGAACAGTGAGGTCCAGGGTTGCCCTGAACTTCATGGAGGTAAGGCCCTCCCGCAGGCCAGAAGACCACGCCTGTACTCCACAGGGCCTGCAGCCTAGCTCTGGGACAGGCAGTACTACACACCCCGACAGACAAAGCAGGCTGGGGGGCTGTGGCATTACTCAGAACAGCATGCGGCTTGCCAGGATGGCCCTGTTCTGGGGCAGTGTGCACCCCAGACCAGGCTAGATCCTCAGTTCCTACTGAAGCCATGACACTCGCCCTCAACTTTTACTCTTCTGTGAGCTCACTCATTTTTCTCCTGGAATACAGATTACCTTAAGATCAAGACCCAACAAAGCATCCTATGGCTCCTGAATTGGGGTGTTTGGCACAGCTGATGTAATTAACAATTAGTCAGTGTTTTCAACTAGCGTGCCATGGTACACTAGGTTCTTAGTGTGCCATGATAATTTTTAAAGATCATTAATTAAATTACTCTTGGAAGAAGTTCAAAGCACAGTAAGTAAATTCCTTTTTTTAACCCTTTTTTTGAACAACATAATTTAAGTGTGCCATCGAAGTTTAACTATAGGTTCAAGGGTGCTATGAGATAAAAGAGGTTGAAAAACATTGAGTTAGCCCCAGGCATACACAGGGAATATTGGGTAAATCACTCCTCAAGGCTGATGTGGTGAATGGCAAAATTCCTGGGAATCACACTGGAATGAGAAAGGGAAGTCACTGCATCCTGAGGGGCTCCTTGGCTGCAAGAGGAAAGTTAAAGTTAAAATCTCCCAGGTTACTGCAAGCCTGGAAAGTTTTTATCCTCCCTAATGTCACCCCAGGGCCCTCAAAGGGCCATAGCTACAGGAGAGGGAGACTAGACCCCAGATACCCAGACGAGAGAGTCCTGATGACAGTGACCGTGGGCCCATGTGTATCTCTCTTGCAGGCTGGTCAGCTGTGGCCTCACATCCAGCTGCTGCTGGACCCTGGCCTCTGTGCTCAGCACCAGCCCCAGCCTGAAGGAGCTGGACCTGCAGCAGAACGACCTGGGAAACCTTGGCATGAGGCTGCTCTGTGAGGGGCTGAGGCATCCCGCCTGCTCACTCACACTCCTGTGGTAAGGCCCTGTGAGCCCCCTCTGGGCAGAGGGCAGGGGACTGAGGGTGGTAGGGTGGTGGGGGATTGGCTTAAGGAAGGAAAAGGGCCTGCTAAATGCATAGTCAGCCTGGATTTCTTACTGCGTCTGTCACTTACTTACACGTGCCACTCAGGCAAGTCACAGTCCCCTCTGAGATCAGTTTTTTCATCTGTGGAATGGGAGTATCATACCCACTTCATGGATTATAATAAAATAAAATGTATAAAGAACAAGGCCAGTGCTGGGAAGAGTCAGGCATGATGAAATGGTATTAGTGAGGCTGCATATTCTAAGGGACTCCAGCATCACTCCAGGGCAGCACTTCATTCATTCACTCATTCATTCATTCATTCACAGCATGCCTCCCATGTGCAAGCACTGGGCCAGGCCCTAGGGATAGGACAGTGAGAAAACAAGCCTGGGCCCTGCCCTCTTGAATTTAAACTCTACTGGGAAAGAGATAAACATTCCTCACCTATGAAGGCACAACTGTGTGTGATTCAGCCCTGCTGAGTGCTATGAAGGGGAAGGGAAATACAGGGTATTATGAGACTGTGACCCTGAGGGAGGATGGAATTAGGCTGCAGGGCCAGGAAGGGCTTCTCTGAGGAAGTGATATCAGACTGAGGCCTGAAAGGGAAATAGGAGCTGCCCAGGCCACTTTGGGGAAAGCTGTCCAGGCAAGGGATAGCGAGGGGAAAGACCCCAACAGAAAAGGGCTCGAGCACCCGAGACCCAGAGACCCCTGAAGAGCCCTGTGTGACTGGAGTGGAATGAGACCCCAGCCCTCAATTCATATCCTGCAGGCCCTGGAGCCTAATGTCCTTCCCTGGGTAGTCACCCCCCCCATCTCTGTGCCACTTGCTCTTTCTTCCTCCTCCCTGAAAACAAATTCATGGGCCATTTCTGATGAACACTTCCCTGCAGCTGGGTGGGACTGTGCCACGTGCTCAGGAAGCTGACAGAGGCTCGAGATGCCATGTCCAGAGACTTGGGTCCTGCTCTGATCTCTCAGAGGGGGGCTGGGATCCTGGGCCCTTGGATTCTCCTCAGCCAGGCCTCCTGCTCTCTCTCCCAAACCTAAGGGAGTAGATAGAGCAGCATAACAGGGATAAACAGTCTGCACTTGGATCTGTCTCCTGTCACTTACAACCAGGGCCTCCATCCTGGGACCAGCACCTTCATATCCCCAGCCTGCTGGCCACTGGATATTTTTGGTGTAACTATCCACCCCGAATTGAAGAGTCTCCCCAGAGCTTGGCCAGCATGGTCATCAAACCTCAGCTGCCTGGGAGGGGACCTTGCTCCCTGAGATCCTGCAAGAGTGTCCCATCCTTCCCTCCTGGAGCCCAGGATGTGGTTAAGAGGGACAACTGTCTACTGCTTGGGCTCCATCCCCTCCCCAAGGGGAGAACAGCTCTGCTCACAGCAGAGTGACAAAGGCCTGGCCCTTTACAGGGTGAGCATATTGTCACCTCCTGCCTTATCTACATATCGCAACAGCCAGAGCAGGAGTGGTTCACCCTTGACTGAAGACACAGAGACTCAGAAAAAGCAATACATGCATAATCAGTCTGGGTTTCTTACTGGGTCCGCCACTTACTTATACGCACCACTCACTTGGTTCCTTCATCTGTGGAATGGGCGTATCATACCCACTTCATGGATTGTAATAAAATAAAATATATAAAGAAGACTAGACTTTTGACACCCTACTGTCCCAAATCTGCCAGAAACCCCACAATACAAAGCCTGTGAGAATGGAACCAGGACTCTCTCTTTCTAGCAAAACTGCCAAACTCCGGGAGACAACCCCCAGGGCCCAGGCCCTAGATGGTCACTATGAGGCTATGGGAAGTGCCACTAGTGCCAATGGCAGCGTCTCTGCAAGGCCACATCTCCTTTCTGGGGTGGCCTGCGTTCAACAACTGAGGATTGACTGACAGATATTGGAGTACAAAGCCCAACTCCTTATTCCAATCCCAGACAGTGCTAAAGGGCCATCCGATCTTCAGAAGTGCCCATAGGGTCAACTGAGGCCTCGCCTGAGACCATCCGGCACCCACTTCTCCCTCTGCCCAACCTACTTCTCTCCCTCCGCTCACAGTGATGTGGACCCCAGGACACTCCCTAGTAAAATTCCTCACACTACTCTCCACCCTAGAGCCCAAGTCCCAGGGAGCCCAACCTGGGACAGAGTCCTTTGGGAGGTGCAGGTCCCAGATTCTGGATGAGCTCTGCAGGCCCAGGGAGCACATGGGGACCCCAGGAGAACCAGGCCCCCTTGTGCTTACAGGCTGGACCAGGCCCCTTTGGGTGAGGAGCTGAAGGAGGAGCTGAGGACCCTGGAGAAAGAGAAGCCTCCACTGCTCATCTCCAGCAGGTGGGAAAGGGGCCCCAGAACTCCCTCTGGCTGGTGCAGACTCAGGGCTGAGCCAAGAGATGGGGAAGGATTCTTAGGGTGAGAGAGACAGAGCCAGGAGAAAACCAGGAAGCCACAGCAGCCAGAGTGAGGTTGTTTAGTGCAAATAGAAGCAAATAACTTCCCTGCTGAAACCCTCCTGATAGACAAATAAGTAGGTCAAAAAGTGAAAAGATGAGTGGGTGAGTGAGTGAATCCTCTGGGGCCACCATAGTGTGATGCCGAATGGCCACAAGTACAGGCTCCTTCAGTGCAGAGCAGGGAAGGTTTGGAACAATGAGAGCAATGACCACGTGGGGGAGACAGAGACACAGAGAGGGGGCACTTGGGACAGAGACCACCTTCAACGTCACTGCAATTCACACACACATATACACACACACACCCCTGGCCTGAGGGATAAGCCTCAAGCCCCGGGGACAGCAGAGTCCATCCTCCACCCCCAGGAATCTGCTGCAGCCCCCTTATTCTCTCACTTGGCACATTGCAGTCTGTGTCTGTAAAGTAAAGTGCAGCTGTCCCTAAGTTCCTGGCAGCGATGCCCCACGAGAAATGGAAGGGAAAGAGCTCTTGGGATTAGGAGGAGGCAGCCATCCACTGAACAGACATCCCCTAATAACACACTGTTTCTTCACATACGAATCTGACACATCATTTGGCTGCCAAAGATCTGTAAAATTTCTCCATTGCTTCTGGGGCAAAACAGAACGTTATTTTTTCTTTATCTTTTTCTCTTATTTTCTGATACAGTCTCACTCTGTTGCCCGGGCTAGAGTGCAATGGTATCAGCCTAGCTCACAGCAACCTTAAACTCCTGAATTCATGTGATCCTCTTGTCTCAGGTACTACAGATGCCGCCACAATGCCTGGCTAAATTTCTTATCTTAGTAGAGATGGGGTCTCACTCTTGCTCAAGCTGGTCTTGAACTCCTGAGTGCAAAGAATCCTACCACCATGGCTTCCAGAGTGCTAGGATTACAGGAGTGAGCCACCATGCCAGGCCAAAACAGGTAGTTCTTAACTTGGGCCAAAAGACTTTGCTGTGGTTCCTGTCCCTCTGCAATTCCACCAAGGCCACTTTCTCCATGCCCACTGGCCTCTAAACCAGGGGTTCTCAAACTCAGTGTTTTTAAATGTCCCCTGGAGGGCTTGCTATAACACAGATTCCTTGCCCCATCAAGCCCCCAGAGATTCCAATTCAGCAGGTCTGAATGGGTGATGGTGACAGTGATGCTGCTGCTCCATGGGCCACACTCTGAGCAGGATGCTCTAGACCCCTGGCCTTCTTCTGTTCCTCATAGGAGCTGAATCTCCCCTCCCTCAGAGTCCCTACCTCTGGCTAGAATCCAGCCTTTCTTGGCCCAGCCAACACTTCCCATCCTCCTTATCTCAACTCAGCTCCTCTGCACAAGGTCAGATGGACCCACCAGTGAGCTCACATCCAGCCAGGTTCAGTGATACAGATGTGTGGGGTAACTTGTGCCTGTCTCCCCACTGGACTATGCTCCTAGAGGTTGGGCTGTCTTTCTTGTTCACTGCTGTGAACTCAGATACCAAAATAGATCAGCTACTGTAAAAAAAAATGGGCTGGAGAGGAACCAGAATGAAGGAGGGAGACCTTTCACCGGACACAGCTGTGGTTCAGGCCACAGATGCCAGGGCCTAGCAGTAGGATAGAGGTTGTCATAGGGAAGAAAAGAGAAAGCAGAGCTATCGGGAGGTCCTGCCAAGGTGGTCAGCTGTCAGGGTGGGTGAGGAGGAGTTAGGACGACACCCCAGCGCCATCATGGAAGGACAAGCAGATGGCGAGGGACATATCCATAGAGACGGGGGCTACAGAATGAGCACTAGCTTGAATGCAAATTTGCAAGAGTTAAATTTTAAGCAGGAATGTCATGTAGAAAGCCCTAGCTTCCTCCAAGAACCTAAGGAGAATGAGCAATTCTCAACTCTATATCCAGGAAGCCAAATGTGATGACCCCTAATGATGGCGGAGAGAAGACTAGTAACCTGTCCTCACTCAAGCAGCAGAGGCAAGAATCAGGTAGTCTGAAGGAGCCAGGCTGGGAGGATCACGGCGGGTGGAGGAGGGGCAGCCATGGGAGGTCATCCCTCCATCCCCCTGCCTCTGATTCACAATGTGACAGGTTCTCCATCTGGGAGGAGCCCCTGGATCATGATCCCCTACATGCATGATCCCCTGCACTAGAACCTGCCTGAATGTCCGCTTCCCTCTCCCCCAGCCTCAGGGGCTGATGCTGCCCATCTCCAGAACTTCTGTGGCATGGGTCTGACTCAGAACCAGGGCCCAGTCTCCCATTCTGGGCTGCTGGGGCCTGGGAATCCCTGCCCATCCATCTTCTGAGCCATCTTCCTCTTCCCACCTGTCCTCCTGGGGACATGCTGGGAAGAGGAACACTCTGGACCAGTGGGAAAGGGCAGGCAGGCGGAGGCTGTTTTGGGGACAGTGGGGAGGGTGCACACACACAGAGGTGGGCAGCCCCAGGTGCAGGGATGGAGACTGCAGACACACACCCTGCCATTGGCCCGCCTTAGGAAGGGCCCCCAGGATCCAGTATAGGGGGCTACAGGGAATCTAGAGCTGACCACTGCTGCCCTGCTGTTCCAGAGGGAATCTCTGCACAGGCCGCACAGGTGGAGCCCCCCTCTCTGTCTCCTGCTCCTCCGAGGGTCTTTCACATGGAGCCTCTGGGGACTGAAGATGAGTTCTTGGGCCCCACAGGACCTGTGGCTGCTGAGATAGTTGACAAAGAGATGAGGAGCCTGTACCGGTGAGTGGGGCTGGTCTCCCCCTCCAGTTCTGCACCTAGAACCTGCCTGAATTTCTTCCCACTGGGTCCCCTGAGACGGTCAGCACACCACCCACCCCTGCATAGGGGTCCCTCTCCTTGCCAAGCCAGCAGACAGGGACAGGGATGGGGTCCTGGGGGGGGGGGGAGGGTGTTTTGTGAAGGAAAAGTAGCTTTCTTGTGAAAAATTCTGAAATATACACAAAAACAGAGAGTACAAAAAATGTCCATGTCATCATTATACAGCTTCAAACACAGTTTGGTCAAATTCATTTCAACTATTCACTTTCTCCTTCTTTTGTCATTTTTATGTTTCCGTGTACTTCCTATTTCACAGAAATTTTTACAATATTTTAAATTCAAGACATCAGGTGATTTTTATCCTTAAATATTATATAATGCTCAAAAAATAAAAATAAAGACCTTTTCTTTCATAACCATAGTGCCATTCTCACATTTAACAAAGCCACCAGTAAGTGTTCATATTATCTAATATCTAGTTCAGATTCAAATTTGTTCAAATATCTAAAATGTGTTCTTGCAGGTGGTTTGTTTTAATCAGGATCCAAACAGGGACCACTTATTGTATTTGGTTTGTTATGTCTCTTAAATTTCACTTAAATCTCTTTTAATCTACTTATTCCCATCTTATTAATATCTGCTGTGTGCTAAAGACTGTACTGTATTAAATGTTTAAAAACCCTAAAATTAGTATGGTGACCCTGCTCTCCAAGAGCTTCTTTCTATAATCATAGCCATGGTTTCACATGCAACACTCCCAAACACCATCCCAGACATTATTTCAGCTGGGGGACAGTGTCATTCACAACTTACATCTACAGACACTGGCATCCTGGGCCCCCACCACTTGCTACATGGAAGCCTTGGAAGAGTCACTTAATATCTCTGTAAAGCATAGTTTTCATCTCTGAGGGTTTATCATTAGCATTAGCATATAGGCCACAGTGGCTCACACCTATAATCCCACCACTGTAGGAGGCCAAGCTGAGATGATCACTTGAGGCCAAGAGTTTGAGACTAGGCTGAACAACATAGTGAGAACCCTGTCTCTATAAAAAAGAAATGTTTTTAATTTAGCCAGGGGTGTTGGTACCTGTTGTCCTAGCTACTCAGGAGGCTGAGACAGCAGGGTCATTTGCGCTTATAGTCAGCTATGATGATTGCACCACTGCCCTCCAACCTTAGGTGACAGAGCTAAAACCTATCTCTAAAAATAAACCAAATAAATTAAAGAACTATCATATAGATTGATATCATTTGTCTATAGGCCTTTAAAAATAAGAACATTTGTCTATTTCATCATCAGTATCATTGTCTCGTTATCATGACAGAAGCAGCTAACTTCTCCCAGGTTTGTATCAAGCTGCCAGCATGTATTAGTCACTTATTCTCACAACTATAAATTGGGTTCTGTTATTATCCCTACTTAAAGGTGATGGAACTGAGAATAGGGAGATCCCGTGACTTGCTCAGGGATCCACAGTCAGAGAACAGAGGAACCAGGACTGAAACCCAAATCTGTCGGACCTTGAAGTCTGGCCTTGCTGCCAGTCTGCTATATTCAGGAGGCCCTGCAGAGTGTCTGGCATCCAGCAGGCGCTCCCTGAGTCTGTGTAATGCAGCGTCTGCCTGTCCCTCTTCTTCCCAGAGTTCACTTCCCCGAGTCTGGCTCCTATGACTGGCGCAG
>CAUYPK010081744.1:0-12893 GCA_963574355.1 Loris lydekkerianus
CACTTAATGACATCATATAGTAATAGGCTAAAAAGAATAAAAAAAATTAAAAGTAGAAAAAAATGAACAGCATTAATGTATAGAGTACAAAATTCTCCATCGATCAGTATATACCACGACACAGTAGAATAAATATTTATTGAGATATGGAGCTACAAAAACACATGACATTAAAACGGACAAAACCTTTGAAACAACCTATATTAGCAAAAAAGGGAAAGGCACTGAAAGAAAGAAAGAGTAATGTAGGTGTATAGTAGGGTACTATGACCCAACCTTGAAGACCCCCAACCTGGGGGTGCTGGTTTGGGTGATTCCCTTGAGGTCAACAGCTCTTTGCCAGCCGGATCAAACACAGTACCCCACCTCCACCACATAGAGAGGAAAGTCAATAATACTATAAATCAAACCAAAACAAACAAGCAAAAACCCTTATGGGGTAACATTGAAGGAAAAAAAACAAATAATAGGGGCAGAAACACTGGCAAAAATGAAATTCTAATTGTTAAAGAAGACAAAAATGAAAGACTATATTTAAACTAGGATAGTGAAAAAAGAAAAAAAAAAAGAAAAGAAGAAAACCAAGAAAAATATCAGGGAAAAATGTTGAAATGAAGAAAAAAATTGAACAAACAAACAAAAAAACCCCCAGGTGATCTTCTGAGGTATAAAATGTTGATCACAATGTTGATACAGCTGTACGAGATGGAGACTGGAAGAGGCCTCTGCTGATCTCTCAGACCCTGCAGGCTTGGGAGCCCAAAAATGTCCTCAGCCCACTTAAAAGACACTCCAAACTATGAACCTTGGCCAAGCAGAAGCTTTCCAAGGAAAGCACTTATCCCTGGGACCACTCCCGGTGTGGCCGCCTGCTTATCCAGTGCACCAAGTCCAGACTCCCACTATGCCCCTGAGGGACAAGGCTGTTAATCTGCCACAGTTGGAATTCTGCACTTCCCCAGTGTCTCAGTATCCTCCTTTGGGCAGCTCAGTCACTAGATTGCTGGCCCAAGATCTCCCGGCTGCTCTCCCACAGCAGCTGTGCGGGCAGCCCACAGCTGAAGGATATTAGCTTCCTTCCGGCTCAGCGGCTCAGACTGGGGCCCCAGACAAGGCCCCAAGTCGTCTGCACACACAGGCCCAAGATCTCCCAAGGCAGTTCAATCGAGTGCCCAAGTCCAAGAAAACCAAAACAGCCCACAGGTAAGGCTTTTCCTGCTTGCAGTCTCCCTGTTGCTATGGGTACAACTGCAGGCAGCCTCCTACCGAACAAACGCACCTACCACTTGCCAGATTTTGCACTGCTTCTGTCCTCCTCATGGGGTCCAGAAGTCTCTCACCAGCTTCCTGTCACCAAAGGTAAGCCTCTGGGCAAAACCCACCGGCCAGAGATGCCTGGAGTCTTCTCTGGCCACTCTCACTGCGCTGGGCTGCACAGAAGCTGTTACTCGACCGCCCGCAAGTGTCTTTTTGATGAAAAAACCTATTTTCCTTTGAGTGAATACCCAGTAGTAGGATTGCTGAATCAGGTAGTAGATCTAGTTTTAGTTTTTTGAGGATTTTCATACTGTTTTCATTGTGGTTATACTACTTTGTTGTCCCAACAACAGTATAGAAGTGTACCTTTCTCTCTGCATCCACACCAGGATCTTTTGTTTCTAGACATTTTAATAAAAGCCATTCTAACTGGGGTAAAGTGATACCTCATTATTATTCAATTAGCATTTCCTGATGATTTATGATTTTATGATTTTTTTTTTGCAGTTTTTGGCCGGGGCTGCGTTTGAACCCACCACCTCTGGCATATGGGGCCAGCGCCCTACTCCTTTGAGCCTCAGGCACTGCCCTTGATTTATAATGTTTTTCATATGTTTATTGGCCATTTGTCTATCTTCTTTTGAAAAGCGTTTTGCCCACTTTTTATTGGGTCATTTTTTTTTTCTTGCTGATTTGCTCAAGTTTGTTGTAGATTCTGTTTGTTAGCCCTTTATAGGATGTATGGCTTGTGAATATTTTCTCTCATTCTGTAGGTTGTCTGTTTGCTTTGTTGATTAGTTCCTTGGCTATGCAGAAGCTTTTTAATTTAATAAAGTGGTATTCATTTATTTTTGTTGTTTCTGTGATTGCCATTGGGGTCTTAGTCATAAATTCTTTTCCTAGCCTGATATCTAGAAGAGTTTTTCCAAAATTTTCTTCTAGAATTCATATGGTTTCATGACTTACATTTAAGTAATTTATCCATCTTGAATTAATTTTTGTAAGTGGTGAGAGATACAGGTCCTGTTTCATTCTTCTGCATTTAGCTATCCACTTTTCCCAGCGCCATTTACTGAACAGTGATTCTTTTCCCTAGTTATGTTTTTCTCTGCTTTGTCAAAAATCTGTTGCTGTTTTGGTTGCTATAGCCTTGTAATATGGTCTTAAATCAGGTAATGTGATGCCTCCAAATTCTTTCTTTTTACCGAAGTCTTTTTACCAGGCTCTTTTCTGGTTCCAAACAAAGCATGTACTTAGTTTTTCTAGATTGGTGAAATACGACGTTGATATTTTTATGGGGATTGCATTGAATCTGGAAGTCACTTTGGGTAGTATGGATATTAACAAAGTTGATTAAAACATAAGTTTCAATGACTACCATTGTGATATATCTAAATTTAAACTAAGATTTTTTGATGAAAGTTGAGTTTATGAATATTGTTGTCAATTGCTTTTTTTTTTTTTTTTGAGACAAGGTCTCACTCTGTGCTCATGCTAGAGTGTAGTGATACATCATAGGTCATTGCAACCTCCAACTCCTGGGCTCAAGCAATCCTCCCACCTCAGCCTCCTGAGTAGCTAGGATTGTTCCTGGATAATTTTAAAAGTTTTTGAAAAGATGGGTTCTTGCTATGTTGCCCAGACTGTTCTCAAACTCATGGCCTCAAGTGATTCTTCTGCTGTGGCCTTCTAAAGTTCTGGGATTATAGGCACTGAGATTGAGCTGCTACTCCCAGCCCTGCATTTTCTGACTATATAAAGTTTATATATGTTATGTTGAAAATTATGTTGAAATACTAATAAGAAAAAAGAAGTGTTTCTGCTACTACTTTGCTATTACCTTTCAGATTTTTAAGTGTACATATTAATATGTCTATAGACATATTAGTAATGTATATATCGTATATATTAAAAATATTTATGTTTTATAGAGTTATTTCACCCCCTTTTAAAATTTAGAAATGTATCATGGCCATTTTTTACTGTCAAGAGATATAATTTGTTTTTAAGAAGAAAAAGAAAGAGAGAACAAGAACTTCTTGTACATGTTTTCCTCTTTCAGAATGAAAAATTAAATGAAAATATGAATATAATAATACTATACTAAGAAAGGATTTGGAAGAACATGTTTGTGCATTATAGCACAACACATAAGTTTATTTCAATTTGTAGTGTGCAAATTCAGTATTTTTCTATAAGATGGAGATAGGCTTTTATCATGTCTTTATACTGGCCTGAGTCTCAAATGACTTGCTATGATTTTTGAATATTTGATTAAATTCATTTCTTCTCCCAATCATTCAATATGAAATCAAGCTAGAAACTGATTTTTTAAAGTGTATGCCAATGATCATATGTATATAAATTTTGGAGTAAATTGTCAAATGTAGAAACATGAGTAACCTATATTACGTTATAGTAACAAATTACTCCAAATGGTAGCTTTACAATAAGTGATTTCTCTCATGTTATACATATTCATTATGGGTCATCTGTGCTTCTGCTTCATATGTTACACTATGAAGAAGGCTGAGAGGGCTTTCTTTCTCTGGAACATTGTTGTTCTTGTGGTAAAGATCTCTGCATGGGACACTGCTAGTCTTTTGTCTGCTAGAAAGTGATATATTTTACTTGGAGTCACATTTCATTGGCCAAAAGCAAGCAACATGGGCACTCCTGTTTTTAACAGGACTGGGAATATATAATCCTCTAAGAGGCACTACCACTTGACCTGGTCAAGCTTGGGTGGGACAGGAGAGTATACTTTTCTCCTTGGGAAGGTAGAACAAATAGTTTGATTAAATACAAGTTTATTGCAGGGCAGTGCCTGTGGTTCAAAGGAGTAGGGCTCTGGCCTCATATGCTGGAGGTGACGGGTTCAAAACTCATCACCGGCCAAAAACTGCAAACAAACAAACAAAAAAAAAAACAATGTACTGCAGTGACTAATGTTTTTTTATTAAGAGGTATAGAAAGAATGAATTTATTTTCTAGTTTGTCATATTTGCCAAATTTTTTATAATTAGTGTACACTGTATGCTTGTGGAAAATGTGAAGCAGAAGCACAGCTGACCCATTTTAACATCTGCAGCTCTCTTCTCTAGTTGGTTGGTAGGTTTGAAAGCAATTATGTCAGGGAGCCATGTGGCTAGTTAACACTTCTCTCTCTTATTATAGAGTTTTTCTTTGACTAAATAGAAAAAGATTATTTAGTGTGTTATGCAATTTTTTTCTTTAAGTAAATTTAAGTGTTCTAGGATATGTGCTCAATGTTTACCACATCCTTAGAGCGTTTTTTAGGCTCCAAACCCATGGTCCTGACATTTCAAGGAGTCACCACTAGATGGTGATCTCGCTCATTTAGGAGGGTAGGACAACTGTGTGTTTTTCTTCAGGTGAATGGGTCGGTTATAGAGGAATCAGAAATGTAAACCATGCTAACATTATGTTAAGCTATTTGTAGCCAAAATGGTGCTATTTACTGAGTATATATAGATACATGTACATACACATGTCCTTAAGGAAAATTTCATATGAAGCAAACCTATAAAATAATGTGTTGTGCTATATTAAGTTACTTCCTCAGAATATGTACTTTTCAACTGTTACTGATTAAATAAATACAGGAGTTTTCTAAAGCATGAATTTTTCAAGAAATTTTAGTGAAGCTTGAGTCCATCCTTCTGTATTATCCCAGCAGTACTTTATTTGAATTTGCTAACTGTTGCTGAACACATGGTTATTTTAGGTGTGAGCCTTCATCCTTGTTTTAATACTCTGTGTTACTTGGCTTTACTCTTTTCTTTTTTTTAATTAATAGAAATGAAGAAGGATTAAAAATTATATATTTCACTTACATATATTAAAACATACCTTTTGGTTTATTTTGTAATGGAAAAGTTGGCACCAACCCTTTTCGTTATTTATAAATTTCACTGGTTATTGCCAAAAGTAACTTTATTCTAAATTATTTTCCTTCAAAATAACACAACATGGTAAATGAAAATATTTTAAATTGATAGACCAAATAGTGTATTTCTCCTTAGAAAACAATCACTGAGTTTGTTAATCCATTTTTGATGTTCCTAAAATAATATATTCTTTTCATCATTTATTTTTGCTGTAACTCAGGGTTTCTCCCACCTCTCTGTCATATAACTCAGATAACTTAAAGGATTTCATATACTAATTAGTATAAATAGAAAATATGCCTAATATGTTGCATTTGTAGAAAGTAAATATTTAATATACACTGTGCTCAAGTAAATTTTGATATAGTACTACAGCATATTAAGGGAAACTATCTGCTATAATCCAGTTACTTTAAAAATCCCTTTAAATTTAGTATGTCATTGTATCTTTTTACTCAAAGGCAAAATCATATTACATCTTGGTTAGAATTTCATTGAAATTTCATTGCATGTGCTATTGCAATATGGCCAAGTGATCTCTTGTATGTACTGTAATTTGGTAGTTACAATTTATGCTACGTATATACAATCCTTGAGACAGATTGGAGAATGCTGCTTCACAGCATAGAAGCCTTTGGCAGCTTCCCGTGATTTCCTATGACAGTAGCTGGCAAGCATATTTAGCCAAAGAACCCTTTATTCAAACAAGGTCTTATACGAAAGCTCATAGAGAACATTAAGGCAAATTCTGGTTGAGAGAAGGATGGGACCCCTTCAGCTTGTTCCCTTTCCTCCTGGTATCTTCCTGGTGCAGCTCCATGCTCCACAGAGTGCTGTGTATAAATCATTTGCAAGGTTAAAAGTCTACCTTCCTAACTATATCTGGGCTATATGAACCTTTTTAATCTTTCCTCCTGCCATTCTCATCAGCTTCTTATCTTCTAGCCATACCTGGCCTCTTGTATCTTTCTAAACATGCCATTTTATTCTGCTGTTCATAACATTGGGCACTCAGCCTAAATACTAGATGCGTTTTAAACCTATTTCTTATAAAAAATCACTTCTGAGAAGAGTATATTATTTGTATTTATGAATGTATTTATTTACATGTTAGACTGCTTGGTTTTGAACTCTGACTCTGTGTAACCTTGGGCAGGTTACTTGAACTTTGTGCCTCAGTCTCCTAATTTGTAAAATGGAAATAATAGTAGTACTTACTGCATGGAGTTGTTATGAAGACTGATTATGTTAATGTCTGTCATAAAATAGATATTTAGGAAGTGTTAGCTATTATTATTCTTTATGGCTTTAGTGTATATAAGCATGCAATGTAAGTATATTGAACGAATAAATACAGTAGAATAACATCCTTATTGAGGTTAGGTTTTAGGACTACTATATAAAGCAAAAATCTTGTATAGTCAAGAGTATCTTTAAGAATCTTTAACAAGGGCAGTGCCTGTGGCTCAAAGGAGTAGGGTGCTGGCTCCATATACTGGAGGTGGTGGGTTCAAACCCAGCCTCGGCAAAAAAAAAAAAAAAAAAAAAAATCTTTTAGGAAAATTTAACAGAAAATATTTAATTTTATTAGTGGAAAAATTATTAAACCTTTTCATTTTATGTGTGTACTCCTTTCTCTACCCAACTCATTAAACTGTTTATATATGATTTTATTCATTTAGGATATCCCTTTGAGAGGGGTAAAATTAAAGGTGACATAATCTAAACAAATCCCAAATAGCCAAGTTTTCTTTCATGTTAGATATGTGGCTATATCTTTGGTTAACCATCAAATGAAGAGGTTAGTTTGCATTCAGTGGCCAAGTTGAGTGACACGATTTTTTTGGTACATGAAATGTACAAAATGTACAAATGTACAAAATGTAAGTGGGAAATGAGCAACCATATGAAATAAGCAACCATGTGAAACAGCAGTCCTGTTGTTCTATAAGCCTGTGATAGGTTTGTATCACCTATTACAGGCTTATGGAAAGTTAATTTTTATGACCCAGAATGACACTGGAACTATTATATTTGAACCATTGATCTCTCTTTTCTTTTCTTTTCTTTTCTTTTCTTTTCTTTTCTTTTCTTTTCTTTTCTTTTCTTTTCTTTTCTTTTCTTTTCTTTTCTTTTCCTTTCCTTTCCTTTCCTTTCTTCATCTTTTTCTTCATGTTTTCAAGGTAAGTCTGATGGATTTCTTTGTAGTGAAATGCAACTCCACTTTCCTATCTCTGATTAACAAATTCAGATACTAATTTTTCTGTTACTATATATTTTTTTTGGATTTTTTTTTTTTAAATCATAGCTGTCTACATTAATGCAATCATGGGACACCATACACTGGTTTTATACACTGTTCGACACATTTTCATCACACTGGTTAGCATAGCCTTCCTGGCATTTTCTTAGTTATTGTGTTAAGACATTTATATTCTACATTTACTAAGTTTCACATATACCCTTGTAAGATGCACCGCAGGTGTAATCCCACCAATCACCCTCCCTCCACGCATATCCCCCCTCCCTTCCCTCTCTTTTCCCCTTCCCCCTATTCTTGAGTTATATTAATAGCTTTCATGTGAGAGCCATAAATCAGTTTCATAGTAGGGCCGAGTACATTGGATACTTTTTCTTCCATTCTTGAGACACTTTACTAAGAAGAATATGTTCCAGCTCCATCCATGTAAACATGAAAGAGGTAAAGTCTCCATCTTTCTTTAAGGCCACATAATATTCCATGGTGTACAAATACCACAATTATTATTTTTTATTTTTTTTACAATATTGAGAATGAATATATTCTCCCACCTCAATTTCTTTCCTTTTCTTTTTTTTCATTAAATCATAGCTGTGTACAATAATGCAATCATGAAGTACAATGTGCTGGTTCCCACTTCAATTCTAAATTCTGTTTCCTGAAAGAGCAACAGTTTTTTCAAAAACATTTTCCTCATTGCAAAATTTATTCAAAAATTGTATTAATTTTTTAAAATTTTCTTGCATTTTAAACTACGTTTCACGAAGAGTTTTGCTATTTCATTTTTCACACCCTCCAATATTTATAATATCATTGTATTTTCTTGTCATATTATACATGCTAAAACATTCAAGACACAGGCCATAATGATGATTACAGGTATTGCTGTGTTTTATTTAATTCTAAAGTTGTCTAAACACTTTTCTCTTTAGAATATATTTCCCTCTGATTTTAACAAACATTCTCTATTATATATAACAAGCTCTTTCTACTGCACTGAAATTTTCAAAATCTGGAGATAGGTTATAATAGATCTTATTTAATATACTGATATGTTTATTATGATAATAAAGTACTAATACTGTACTTAAAGCTAATATTATATTCCTTTTTATCTACCTAATCTCTTTAATTATTTAAATTATCTTTATCAGCTTGGGTATTAAACTTATACTAGTTCCATAAAACAAACTGACAAACCTGTCTTCAAGCATGATGATATTGAAATGACTTAAATATGGTCTGTTTTTTAAAATCTTTTAATCTTGGTACATTTTTCCCTGGGATGGATGTGTGTGTATTATCTTTCTCATGGCTAATTTGAATTTACTTGGTCTTCTATTAGTTCTTAAAGTTAAGCCAGAAGATAAAATTACAATTGATTTTCTTCCAGATCTGATTGCTTTTATTTGTGATTCATGAAACAGGGAACTCCCTGTTCTATAAAACAGAACCAAAGCTCCTACTGGGCAGTGGCATATCACTGCGCTTAGTTGGGTGAGAACATAAAAACAGAACTATAAAAACTAAAAGCTGATTGGTTAACCCTGAGCTACTTCATGAGGTAGGTTTTTCACGAGGGGTAAAGCTGAGGACACGTTCTTATCAATACTGACCCAAGTACACTGAAATCTCTTATTTTCAGGAAAGAAGTTGTATGCTCTGGAATACACCTTAAAGTGTCATCCGATTTTGTGACATTTAACATAACTGACTCCGTTTTTGTTCAGCTTGGTCTGTTGGGGCCCAGTGCAGGAGCTCAGCACAAAACAATGCTTTCCTCTAATTTTTGGTAATAGTTGATTAGTTTCCTTTAGTGTTTGTTTTTATCCATAAATAGCAAATGCATTTCAGGTTTCTAAAAAAGCTTTTACTGTTTCCTATAATTTTCATCATAAATTTTTTTGTGTGTGTGATTTCACCTTTAATGCATGCTCTGATTTTAGGATCATGAAAGAGAGTATCTCTCAATTTTCAAGAAACTTGAAACATCATGGAATATTTTGAAGAAATCAAACATTGATTGATTTTTTTCCCCGTAGGATGAGAATCAGAGAATAAGACCTTTTGAAATTTAATAAATGATGTTTATAAATATCCCAATGATAGAAAACAATATATATTCTCCATTTGCCGAGTTGCGAGGGTCCATGTGTTCATTCAAGGATCAACCTATCTACTCGCTTTACATTTAAATTGATCTGTGTTGTACTTATTATCTATTGGTCTATTTTTGGTTTCCTTATCAAAGGATGTGTGAGAAACCTTTCTGTGTCTGAGTCTCATTTATACTCTTCCTCAGAAGCAGGGAAGACTCAGCCCACCCATTCAGCCCTTAGCACTGAGGAACCTGGGAGGATCCAACTGCGTTAATAATTTGTGCGGATGTCAGTCCTTCTCCCTGAGATGTTTAGACCACTAAGCCCTGTCTCCCCTCATGTTCTGTTGATTTCTTATTCTTGTTCTAAACCAGCAGTTCTCAACTTGTGGGTCGTGACCCTTTTGTAACAATGAAAATAAATTGCGGCATTAGGAAGGTTGAGAACCACTGCTGTAAACAGAGGAAGCTCAGCACTAGCCTTTTCCTTGTGCTGTAGGAATTCCAACAGAGGCAAATCCTCCTGCACACCCAGCCACCCATGTGTCCAGGAAGCCAATAGAATTAGAATTAGAGAGGGAATGAGCAGCAGCCTGTGCCCAGAATCCCCTGTAAGTCTGTGTTTAGCCATTTGTCGAAGTAAGGTTAAAAGGGAATGACTCAGGACTCTGGGATTATAACATGTTTGGGATTAGCCCAGTGGGAACTTCAGTGGACTGCTATAAAGGTCAAGGTAAGAGAACCAGCAGAGGAGCCAGGATGAGCTGACAAGCCGAGCAGTAAAAATTAGTAAGATGAGCCCAGCAACCCAGGTCACAGTATCTAAGGCCTGGGACTGCCTGGGCGAGTCCATTATGTTACTGTGTAAATAAAACTTCTTCTATGATAGAGGGGGTGACACGTACTAGTCCCAAAGTACTTCTCAGGTTAGGACAGATTATATGCCTGGAATATAATCAAAGCAACAAGGAAAATACAGCAAATATTCCTCTCTCCCTAACTTGTCTTGACAACTTGCAAAATAAATTCTATATTGAAACACACATGAATCTAGAAGGGAACAATAACAAAATTTGCATGAAACATTGACATAAGACATGTCGAAGCAATTTGGGCATTTCAGTTGACTTAATCTGGACTTATGTCTGGTGGACTTACGTTACCAGAACTCCCAGGCTACGGCGTTTCATTTACTCTACAGTAGAGATGAAGAACTCAGAGGAACCATGATGTTGTCTGCCTCCCTTGACAACACACATGGAATTTGGTCAAAAGGACATGTGGGTTTTTGTCATGAAATTTATTACAATCTGAGCTCATCTTGGGTATGAATCTCTGTAAGTTCACGGTTTTCTTCTTCCAATTTAGGGGTCAGCTAAGTTAGGTAGTCAGTGGCTGGGCCTGTCTTGTACATGGAAACACAGAAGGGCAATTTCTGTATGCAGTCTCAGCTCATGCACCCATCCTGGACCAGGTAAAGAGCTTCTGCTGTAGCAGATCCTTGCAATTTTACCAATGACATTTTCATAGTCATTGTTAGCAGCAAAAGCATTTGGTGAGCAGGTGTAAGAGCAGAATTCAGTGACGGGGTGTAAAAGAGCAGGTGAAACAAGCATGGTCAGATCACGACACTACTGGGGTGCTTCCAGTTCTTAGTTGGCTCCCCTTCAGACTGACTTAGAGACCAGGTAGGGCAAGGCTCGCTTTAGAGAAGTTGCATAATTCTGGACAGAGTGCCTGGGAATAAGAAAAGACTGATACTAAGCATTAGTTTAAGCCCTTGCTGAAATTTGACAGGGTGTGAGGAAGGGAACCTTAACTTTCATGGTCTACACGACCCACCTATTCTCTCCTAGACTGTTTCATAAAAGGAAATCCCTCTCTCCTTGCAGGGAGCACTAGCTTACAACCCCTCCTCAGTCTCATGAGAAGTATTTAATTAAATCCTATCACATTGAAATGCTGCCTTTGAGATTCCACTTTTCACTTCTTCACTCACTTTCTGGTTTAAAAGACCCCCTGGGTTTTATTTAGTCAAATGTCCAACTAGAAATTGCACTTTTCAGAAAAGATAAAAAATGATGATCATCTAATTCCCTATTTTCCACAGAGCCACTTAACTTTCAAGTGCTTAGTACTAATCAATAAAAGCCTTTCATCACAAAACCCAATAAGCAAGATCAAATTCAGGGGAAATGCTCAAAAGAGAGCGATGGTTGACACCCAAATCATTTTGTAAGGTCAGAATCACTCTTTCCACATGAAGTTAATTTCTAGTCATGGCCCAAAGCCATTTACCTCTTGCACTCTGATCTCTTGCTTTCCAAAGCCGTATCCACTGGGCCTGCTGAGAACACAGGCGCTGCTCTGATCAGCATCCAGAGAAAACCTGATGCTGAAATTGACATCACACGTGCTGTGTTAACAGCTTGATGCCCAATTTGGGGTCTTTTCTTTGCATCCAGGAGGACCTGCAGGCATTGGTTTACAGAGCAAGCAGCAGATCTGAGAGAGAATGTTAAGATTCAGAGTCTTTCTGATGATGTTAAAATGGTATTCGGACCTAAGACGGCTGAGCACATTCCCTAGACTCCTTTCTATTCCCCCAAACCTCTCCAAGAAAGACAAACCCATGGGAAATAGAAGTGTAAATGTCGTAATTGAACAGTCAAGCTTGAGCCCTGAATCTCAGTAAGGAAAAAAAAATCTGGTTAAGTTGGCTTGGAGTTCAGGGTCAAGATTAACACTAAAGGGCTTTCTTTTTCACCAAATTCAATACTTGCTTTTGAATCTTCCTGCCCTCCATTCATCCACATCGGAAGAAAAGAAAGGAGGATGAGAGGAAAGAAACCTGGATCAATTTCCCACTCAGAGAGAGAGAGGGACAAAGAAAGACACCTTCTGGGCGGTGTCTGTGGCTCAAGCAGTAGGGTGCCGGCCGCATGTACCGGAGGTGGTGGGTTCAAACCCAGCCCCAGCCAAAAAATAACTGCAACAAAGAAAAACACATTCATAACACAAGTGGCCCTACCCTGTAACACATGTAGACCAAGCAGTTAATATGAATTTGCTAACTGATGTTAGGATTCAACTATTACCTTTATAAAAAAAAACTCGAAAGCAACAAAGCAGTTGAGGGCCGCGCCTGTGGCTCAAAGGAGTAGGGCACCGGCCCCATATGCCAGAGGTCGCGGGTTCAAACCCAGTCCCGGCCCAAAACAAAACAAAACAAACAAACAAACAAACAAAAAAACACTTTTCTTGAATATAGGTAGCATTTAATAGATACTCATTAATGGATGAAAGATAGCTTACCTTGTGGACATAGCTATATTCTTCTCATAAACTATTTTTAAGCCAAATTGAA